>SDVV010044040.1:0-10194 GCA_016164225.1 Gammarus roeselii
CTCATATACTGTCACATTCTTTGCCGTAACAGAGTTGCTTCATGCTCATTAGATGCTTTTCGGCACTCCGTATGATCATCACAATGCTTACAGCGACTGTCGGCCCTTGAATAGTCCGTAAAAGGCGAAAAGTTAAGCAACACAAAGCCACAACGTTGTTAAGGTTATTCTCCCAGCAAGCTGTTTATGGTTAACATTAATACATTCTTTTTGACGCCACTATCCGGCCATTTTGCCCAATTCCGCCCCCTCATTCATCGTCCTAACGTCATTAAGCAGCTGCTCAAATATGTTTGCTTCGGCATCGAACAGTTTACCTTTAATGTTCTCCCCAAAAGCAATTGGTGGCCCAGCTCGTTCATTTTTCTCAGTTAAACACCGGTCGGTCAAAGCTGGCCAGCTAAGGCTGTTTTCCAGCCTTTCGTAAGCTCGACCAGTCTTAGAGCGCAATGGCGGATGTGAAGGACGTGATGAATTATTGTTTCGTATTCAAATTTATTTTCATTAGCACCAATGCCACTCGCAACTATTGAATTCGAAGAGAATCTGTTAGTGGTTGAAGCTACATATCATCTAATTATACAACATTGTTTACCCGATATAATTTTTTATGTAGTTATTAGAACGTGCAGTAATGCTCTGATAATATGTAATAAAAATAACGTACATTCTATACATTTATTTTTATCCCTGCAAATACCGTACCGTTCTTTCCACCGAGTTCTTTCAGGTAACCTACTTTAAATTAAACTGAAAAATAAAATTGAATCTAGTCCCTTTCAAACTATATTATTTTTAAACAGCCTCTTCGTTACCTAATAAACTATGACAAAAGTATCATTGAAACACATTTTTCTGAAACCCTGGCAGGTCTAGTTCTTATCTCCGGTGTGAGAGATCACTTAATATCCCAGAAATCTCCCGAGAATTTACCTACGATTTGTGAGGAGAATCCGACCTGCAATATCATGCCTTCTGAGGACCGGCGTTATTGTAAATATTATTTGGAATCGTTACTAAATTTGGATCTCATTCAAGAAAAAAATGAACGCTATTTCATGCGAAGAATTCAATCAAGATGAATTCGGCAGGTAGAGTGCGACGTGAGAGATGCTTACTAAGGTACAAAAACAGGGTACGTTGAAAGGAAGGAAGGTTTGTTTGAATAATTCATGGAATGTGTACCTGATTGTCATTTAGGGTTGAAATTTGAGTGCAGGCAAGCATGAACAAATGAACCATCAAATTCTAGAAAAAAAATTTATTTCAGCATCCATTAATTACTCATATTACGGCTTCTTTACTTTTTTCCTCGTTTCAACATGAACGGAGAGTTATACGTATCATTCATCTCATTCTCACCGACCCTTGAGGTATAATTTCTGCTAATCTCGTTGGGCAGTCCCTGAAGAACCTCTGTGGGACTTACCCCGCTAGACTTATCGGATGATATGCGAGGGGGTTTCTGGCCAATAGATAAACGAGAAAATTATTCCGGCATTGGGGTATACTACATTTTCATCCTCTTTTATTGTCACATCCTCCCTGTAGCAAAACTACTCCATGCTCACAAGTGTTTTTCGAGTGAGCCACTTGGTAAAAAATTAAATGTTCAATGTTATTGAACGCCCTCATGATCATCACGATGTTCATAGCTGTCATCGGAACATGAACAACCCATACAAGAAGATGATTTATGCATGACAAAGCAGCAACTTTGCCAACATGTTTGTTCTATCGGTATCTTCCCATTACACGCTGCAGCATCGTCTAATAGCCCCCTATATTAACAGACTTCATCGCCTATATTAACAACCTCCTCTACATCATCACGCTGCAGCATCCCATAATAGCCTCTTGTTTCAACCGACTCCATCAACCTCATCTTCCGAGAAAAATAAAAATAATAATGAGAAGCGGATTGTTCATTTATCAGTTGAATTGCTTCATTTATCATCAAAAATGCAGTAAAGACGGACCGTAGACTGAGGAAGAGCTCGTCTTCATTTCAGAGCATATGGCATAGCAATTTGAGCCGGTACTGGCCATAAGAAGATGCTGTCTTGGTGTGATGGATCAAATGGATGTTGCGTGCCGATGTTCGTGGTTTTTGATCTGTATTCTATGCTGATGTTTGTATTAGATGTGTGTGCTGTATATTGATATCCCTACGATCTGATGAGTAGTCAGGTGTGCTGATGTATTTGGAACACGATGTGTTTGAATTGTATGTTATCTTGATTGCATAGCATAGCTTTTGAAGTGGTTGTCGGCAAGACCAGCATGAATGATATGACGACTGCCCGACAGATGGATGCGACGCCTGCTCGGCAGATGGATAAAACGATGCTCGAAGATGGATTATTTAGGTTGTTGCTAATAAATTTGTCTGATGAGCTAAAAGTTTTTTTGATCTTGCATCTCTTACCGGTCAGGTGGGCTTTTATACATTTAATTCTGTTTTAGATGGACAAATATTATTCGTCCATAAGTCCCCTCTGGATGCTCAAGGGTTAATTCACATGAAACACTCGATACAGTGACGTTGTAATTATTATACCCAACAACTTTCAGCATTTCCACTAACTCCAATAGAACAGGCTAAATTATCTGCAATTCCTCGAAACGTGGTAAATTTTCGTTGTGTATAGTGCCTGAAACTTCAACATGCACGTAAAACTTCATCATGTATAACCTCACTTATACAACTCACATATACAAATCTTGCACACGAAAATGTTTCCCTGCCCGAAAGAGTATCCATCATTAACTTGCTTGATGACTGTCGGGAGAAATTGAATATATTCAAGCGTTACGAAATATTATGCCGGAAGATAAATAGACTAGCGCATTTTAAACGATCAAATTCCGTCTGCAGAGAACTCTACCTCAAGGGCCCCGTGTCCGCAACAAATTTACCGACGGGAGCGATGATAAATGATTCTCTTCTGAGGAGGAAGCCGCAGGGACGGCAGAGGCGTCACAAGACCGGGACGAGAGTACTAATGGTGGAGGCGAAGCTACTTTTGGGTAAGGGGTAGTGATCTGGGAACTCAAACACCAGGTGGAGATCCTCCCGATGGAGAAAGCCGAAGTACTGTCTAAAGGGAATATTTTATAACCCACATTCATATGCCACATAGTTCGACGAACTGATTGGACTAGCGACCCTTTAGTCGTTTGATCTAATCGTTTGATGTCATTCAACTGGCAACGAAATCGTCAGCGTAGACAAACACACCCCTAGTATAAGAGGAGGTGGGTGAATGCTGTACATGAAAAGATGATGCACACATTTCTTAGAATGGTACACGCCAGTTTCATGCCAAATTTTCTACGCAGAAGGTAAAGTGGCCCATGTGGCAATGAAGCTGACATTGGTATTGCGTAATAGCCACACGCTTGAGAATCATTATGACCAGCTGTACGAGGAGCAAGAAAAGTAGTCTTGAACAAGCATGAGGTCATAATTTTCGGCGATTTTAGTCTCCCATAAATTAATTTATTGGGTGAGCCCAATTCCACATATCCCAGGCAATAAACTAACGAAGTTCATCGTCAACGATAGCATGAACCAACCCGGGAGAAACACAACACTGGACCTAGTCATGTCAATTGAAGAGCGCTTGGACGGCGACGTCCTTATTGAAAACCGCCTTGGAGGTACCTCACCACAACAAGGGTGAATTCACCATATAAATGCCCCGTCCAGCCCATCATGGATCTGTTCGCCACATTAACTTTGCGCGAGCAGACTTCCAAACGCTAAGAGATTGACTAAGTGATTTCGTTACAACTGTGCGAAAAGTGTGCAAAAACCTTCCGCCAACTTTTCGATCGGCTTTTTCTCGATCTACGCCCACCTCGTTGGTGCCCTTCCCGGATGACGTCCTTCTCGATTGGTACCTTTCTCGATCGGTACTATTTTAAATCGCAGCTAATCTCGATCGGTGACTTTCTCGATACCTTTTCGATCGCTGCCCCTACTCGATCGCCGTCGTCTCGATTGGCCCCCTCCTCGGTTGACCCACTTTTCTATTGGTGCCCTTCTCGATCACTGCACATCTTGATTGGCATCCTCTTCGACTGCCCCACTTCTCTATTGGTGCCCTTCTCGATCGCTGCTCGTCTCGATTGGCGTGCTCCTCGATTGACCCACTTCTCTATTGATGCCTTTCTCGATCGCTGCTTGTATCGATTGACGTCCTTTTCGATTGAACCTCTGCTCGATTGGCAGCTTTTCATTGGTGCCCTTTTCGACAGGCACTCTTCTCTATCGGTGCCCTCTTCGATTGGCATTCTTCTCGATTGGACCCCTTTTCGATTAGCGCACTTCTCGAGCTGTGCCCTTCTCATTCGGTGCCCTACTCGATAGGCACACTTATCATTACTCACTTTATAAAGAAAGTTCCGACGGCATTATACCTGGACGAAGGTTCTTAATGAACAATATCAATTAAATTTCAGAATAGTTCAAATGTCGAGCGAAAAATGAACATTTCAGAATTTTCTTAATCTTCAATCATGAACAAAATTCATTTCTCTACCGTTCATGTTCAGCATCATAACTTGGCATCTCCCTACACCACTATTTTCCCAACCTCTCGTTCTTCCCTACTCGGCTCTGAAAATGTCTTCAAATGGTCTAAGGAATTACAGATGTAACTCATCATACATAGAAATCTGTTTACCGCATCTGATAGAAAAATGGGAAGCGGGCAATTGATGAACGTTGTTCTCCGAGCATCAAATTGCTGCTTGATATTTATACTTTATTCTTGTAAATATTTTTAACGCAAAAAAGAGTTCCCGGTAATGGTTAGTTTCAATGCAGGCAAGACCCGGCAGGGTCGCGAGTGAAACGGCAGCCGCTCACGGCACGCGTTCCATGCTACTAACTTTCAGTTCGGTAGCCGCAGTGAATCAATCTGTTGAAATTTTCATTGTGATTGTACGTCGAAAAATTTATAGGAGTTAACAATGTTAAACAGCTAGTACGAGAATCAGTGTAATTTAGAAGCTTTTAGTCCAGAACACTCCTAGCAAAATTATTACAAACAATGTTTAAGGTACGGAATAGGAGGATCCGCCACTCCAGATTAAACAGGCCGAGATGAGACAAGTAAACACTCGCATGTCCCTCCCAATCATTTTGGATATGCTAAATCGCTTTTCAGAACTAACTGTACAGGGAAATATCACAAAGGGCACCGGTTCTGTATAGTACCTTTGTGCTATTTCAACCTGTTGTTCGCTCCGGCCCGTGAACGCATAAGTGCACTGGTTCTGTATGGTACCTTTTCCTATTTTAAACTGTGGTTCCACCCGCTCCCTCAGCGCATAAGTGCACCGGTTCTGTATCGAAACTTGTGCTATTTCAAACTGTTGTTCCACCTGTCTCCTGACTGCATTCGATTTGGCATGAAAGTACCAGGGTAAAATGGGCTGCCTCAACTTGAAACATTATATTAGGAAATTGAATATGTGTGGTCGCTTGTAAACATGATAGAAACTATGCAATGATATCCACTTAACCCACTTAAAATTATAACAAAATTGTCAGGGGGCACAGAGAAAAATTGTCCAAAAAGGCTAATAATAAATAGTGTAAACCCAAAATAAATGTAACATATTATATGTCTTAAAAAGATAGTTTGGAAAATAAACATCAGCGATAAAGATCGTGACAATACATTGCTGAAGATATGTAATCAAGACGATAATTTCAAGGCGGATTTCAAAGTTTCTATACAATGACTTTTCGGGAATGTAAGCACCAAATACTTGCTTAGGCATAGGTTGACGTTAACATCTACGATGAAAACGGCAAGCTGAGAAAGAAGACAATACTATTGATACGAGGATCGGCAACACGAGATAAGCAACATCTAGTGGAAAGAAGGCATAGAACACAAATGGAGCAACATCATTTGTCATGACGAATGGACACAACATCATTGTGACCATGGCGACCACATAACTAGACCAACATCAAGTGTGACGAGGACAGACATGACAAGTGGAGCAAAGTATATTGGGTCGGGGACGGCGCGAGCACTCGAACCTCGAGGAATGTGTCGAGGACGAGCACAGCTGGAGTAACATAAATTGGGTCGTGGATAGCATCATAGTTGGAACAATATAAATGGGGAAGAGGACAAGCAAGACACCTGCATCAGTATAAACTGAGACGAGAACGGTCAACACAGATGTAGCATCAATAATTCTGACTTGGTTGGGCGAAATGATTGAAGCAACATAAATTCTGACGAGGATGAAGATAATCACTAGGGCAACCTTAATTGTGATAAGAACAGGTAGCATGACTTGAGCAACATCAGTTTTGGCACAGTAAATACATTAAACCTGAATAGAGATACCGTGCATAGTTCGTGGCGCAATTGTCTTCATCGTTGGTGGACGGTATCGCCGTTACAAATACCCGCGGTATATTTATAGGTCGGCACTGCAAGCGGTACCACATGTACTTTTTAGGCGTTATTCTAACGATGTCTGTATCCTGTACTTGTGATGAATAAATAAAAATTCATTCTGAGCCTGTCTCGTGAAACTAAAATGAGTAAGCACAGATATGCATGTGCAATTTCGTGATTTTACCTTGACAATGTTTAAATTTCGATTTATTTACAGTCGGCTGATATGGGAAGGTGCGCTTCATGTTTTCAAACATCGTCAGAGTGTTATTGAAGCTGCAGAGTCTCAATCCGGTCAAGGAATAAGAAACTCATCAATTAGGTCACAATAGAAGTTAAAGCCCATGTTTCGATCATGTGTCAGTTTGTGAGGATCCTTGATTCTGACCTAACCATCACTCCTCCTTTACCTGGTTAACGACGGAGCCTCCTCCCTGGTTTAAGACGAATACCTCCTCCCTGGTTTACGACGGATGCCTCCTCCCTGGTTTACGACGAATGCCTCCTCCCTGGTTTACGACTTTTCGGCAGCCAAACTAAAGCCCCACCTCGCAAAACCTGACACTGGCTCGTTAAGAAAACAGTGCGGGCTATTCTAGCCGTTATGCCTTCATACCGTACTAATTGGAGGACGTTTTATTGTAGTGAATTTTCAGTGGACGAGAAATGCCTTAGTGTGGACGAGTTAGTTTCATTATTGGAACACCAGATCCATCACGAGTTAGTATCATTATTGGAACACTAGAGTCATCCCGAGTTAGTTTCATTAACGGAACACCAGAGCCATCACGAGTTAGTTTCATTAATGGAACACCAGAGCCATCACGAGTTAGTTTCATTAATGGAACACCAGAGCCATCACGAGTTAGTTTCATTGATGGAAATCGATTGTAACATTTTATAGCATCAATAGATAATCCTTATATAACGATTAATTCAATTGCATAAGATATAATTTTTGTTTCTATATGATCCTTTAAGAGTCGTTTAGTTAGGTCCATTTCATCTACGAAAGGGAGACGCCTCCTACCGTTCATTCACTTACCCATATTTTTTTTCGAAGTTGAATGACTCATTCTACAATGGTTAGACCTACCAAATTCCTACGAGAGATTTTTAAGGATTAGGTAGAGATTATGAACCTATCTCATATCATATAGCCGTGCAAAAACTTCATTTTATTTATTTTTCAAATGTTCACCTATTGTCACGTAGTTACGAACCGTGTAAGGTCCCGTTATCTAATCTGATGGCTTCAGCTCATCTGTTTACCAATTATAAATTTATCGCGCCTGCAAGAAAAATACTTGTCAATGTTTTATGTTCGTTTAACTCAATTCAATTAAACAACTTCTCTCCAGATATTTCAACGTGAAATAATTTAGCGTATATTCGATTCAACACAGCTTGTGTTTCATGCAAGAAATGATGATCGGATCATTAATTTCATTGTATAAATTATTCAGAAATTATTATCTCGCTTACAAGGTTATAGGAGATGGAAATTTGCATACAACAAAAAATTCTTTCTTATTCCTGACAAATTCTTATTAGAGACAAATTTAATGTTGCCTTTTTCACCAACCTCAGGTCACGATTTCTCATAACAAATCCCAGAATTCATTAAGCAAAAGTTCTGGCAGTTTTGACATGCTTCTCCACTACTTCAAACTTCATTCAAAATGAAGCTTGGAAAAGAGCGAACTTCGTGGCAGTCTCATGTGAAGGAGAGAAAAACTCTTCAACGCCTAATTTGGCTTGCATGCACGAGTTTAAGAGGTTAAGTTGAAACTTTGAAGAGTTGGCCGGCCTTGTGAAAGCGGACTGTTTTGCGGTCGAGAAGAGCTTTGCTTTCAATTTAACTTGACAGCAATTGGTAACACAGATACCATTTTTCATCCTGATAATCAACGTTGAAATGGGGAAGAGCCTCCCTTGATAGGATATCCCTTGTATATCTGATGAGTAGATAAAATATTCGAAAAAAGTTTTGAATTTCAAATACAAATTGTGAACTCAATGTGTGAGCCCACATATGCGGAATTGTAGGTCCCATTCACTATACTATTCAAGAGTTTACCTTAAAAAAAACGCTACGCAGGATTTGTCTTAGGTTAAAATTGATTTTAACTCTCATTAACAGTATTAACAAGATTTGATGAGGACCCATGAATGCTGCAACAATAAATAACTGTCGAATACTGCAATGAATAATAGACTGACGAGTGAATAGCATGACCCGATAATAGTAGATTGACGAGTGAATAGCAAGCCCCGATAATAGTAGATTGACGAGTGAATAGCAAGCCCCGATAATAGTAGATAGACGTGTGATTAGCAAGCTTTGGTGTTCACCAAAACTTCAACGCTAATGCGCTCTTGATTCAATTGAAACTCTGTATTCCAAGGGACGTCGCTTCTACCAGGCCCACATCTACATCGTTCCACGCGTTTGCAGGAGAAGCCAAACTGATTGTTGATCATCAAGGGTAAATGGGGCCCAGGCGTGACCGTCATCTCGTAGTGGAGAAGGTGGTCCATGGCAGGAAGATTGCAGCAAACATTGGGACATTGTAAACTGTACTATGTTTGAAAAAACATGTTAAGCAAGAGATGATGACACATCCCCGGAATTTGTTATTGGAGAAGAGATAAGTGAAGCTCAACAAGCGTGAATGTCAATGTTTTTTGTTGTTCGACAACAATAAAAAAAATAGTTTAGCACGTTTAATCGATCAAATGAATGCATGTGAAACTGCACCAAAGTAGATCTAAATTAATGATAAAAAGAAACGCAAAAAGTATTCTTCAAATTCAAGTTAAGTTGTAAATATTCATGCTAACTCGCAAATAAAAATAAATCATAATAGTTAATATTTATTTGGTAGTTTATTTACTGATCTTCCCACCCCTATTATCACGTTCGAAGTTAACTATGCAAATCCGAACGTAGAAAAAATAGGTCATACGATTGTTGATTTATGTATAAATGGAGAAGTCATCCTGTTGGTTCAGTTCCAAATAATTGTTTAGTATCAGTTACTGTAATGTAATTGCACGTGGTGTGCCTTTTGATTAGACAATGAACGCAGAAAATAAAGAATGATTGAAGATGCAAACCATTCGGATCGAATCACGATTTTGTTAACGTCGATTCAAAACCCTAATATTGTTAATTCAAAGCACTGCATCCGGGAAAATAGTTTAAAAATTAAAGAGCTGAATATATTTCATCAAATTGTCCCGCTCTATACAAAGATGAGCTTGTGACAAAATAGTCAATTGCGGGCACGTTTGTACGTGGCTTTCCTTTAAGCCGGCAGCTTTGCATCATAACTGGTAACATTGATCATAGGCATGCTTTTTGGGATGAGAACATTGCACTCGTGCACTCTCGTTGCAAGTATTTAGTAAATCATTCGCACATGTGAGTTGAAGGAATGTTCATGAGCATACGAATTCATAAATTATTCACCAGGGAATTAGTTAGGAATAGTGGTGGTATAAAACTTAATACACCTTCAATTCATATTATCTTTAGCAAGCTTTCTCGAATAAATTGGATTAAGATCTCCCAATCAAACCTCGTTAATTATTATTGGGCCCACTGGCAGCAAGTGTTTTAGGTCTCCCAATCAAATTATGTTAATTATTTTCGGACCCACCGGCAGCAAGTGCAGTTTAGGTCTCCCAATCAAGCCATGCTGATTATTTTCATACCTACTGGCAGCAAGTGCAGTTTAGGTCTCACAATCAAGCC
>SDVV010044041.1:0-10193 GCA_016164225.1 Gammarus roeselii
TATATATCAAGCCCAGCGTGATTGGTCTGGTGCGTTCTCCGCCGGACCGGGTTAACCTGGCAGAGTTACGATATGCTTATGTCGCCGATCACCGAATGGATGACCGACTATATCAGAAGGGAAGGTGTGGTTTTAACTGGGGCTGATTGCGTATCGGTCTGATTATTAACCTCAAAGTCCTTCTCAATCTGAATGGTCCGTGGGCCTGAGCGTCGCCTAGCGCGTTCTTGCTCACGTCGATAGGTGTGAAGCTGTCACCCGAAGCTAGGCCTGAGTATAGTGCGCTTGCAGGAGAGTACCGCTGAGTCTTCGAGACGCAATCTTTCTGGTCCACTGAACTTTTCTGGGTTGTGATAAGGGACTAATTTGAGGTAGCCCTGTGTTTGTGGACATACAGCCGTTTCTCCCTAGTTAGGAGGGTGGCTAAGTTCGTGCAAAGTGGGACTCAAACCTAATTCTTCTCTTGTTATACAAATTGTTCACAATGACATGGTAGCAGTAACGTATCCTCGCCTTGTCAACAGCCAGCGTGAAGCCGTTCATCCAGTGCCCCAGCGACGTGAGCGTCCCGCTGCCAGCCCATCAGAGCTCCGCCTACGTCAGACTACCGCAGCCCAAGGCGAACGTCGACTGGTACAGGTGAGTCGACGTAGAGTAAAGGATTAGAATAGGTTACAGTGACCAGAATTGGATTAGAGAGGCCAGTTATATTTTAGTGACCAGGGTTGGATTAGAGAGGCCAGTTATAGTTCAGTGACCAGGGATGGATTAGAGAGGCCAGTCAAAGTTCAGTGACCAGGGTTGGATTAGAGAGGCCAGTTATACTTCAGTGACCAGGGTTGGATTAGAAAGGCCAGTTATAGTTCAGTGACCAGGGTTGGATTAGATTGATTTTGGCCTCATTTCCACCAGAGCCCCAACGCGAGTATGGATTAGAGAGGCCAGTATAGTTCATTGACCAGGGTTGGATTAGATTAGAGTGACGAGGATAAGATTGGAAGGACTTGGATTAGATCAGATTGAGCAGGGTTAGGAAAGAGTGACTAGGATTAGAGTGACCAGGATTGAATTAGGTTCCAGTGACCTGCAGCAAATTAGACTAGTGACAAGGATTAGATCGGACTAACCAGCGTAATTTGCGCAATGTGCACTAAATTCGAGAAGGCTGGGCAAGGTGGTAGTAAAATAGCGCAAGGGGTTCGAATTGGCGACGGCTTGGAAGAGAATTGTTTACAGGACTTTTTGAAAATTTGTCAATATGACAGGACTGAAATATATAACAGATTTATTTACATGGATTTGTGTTCATGTCAGGTTAGAAAATGAGACGATCTTAGAAAATGTGTGTGATGTAAAATGTTACAAATATTACAGTAAATCATGTATGTTCCCATCTTGTACACCCGTTAAACCTCGCCGGATCTAGCTTCAATGTTCAATTTATGAAAACAGCTTCAAATGTTAACCAGAAAGGGTAGTCTATCTTCTATCGCTGTGGCCTTCATATCCAATGCCCAGGAGTCTACACCATCTTTGGTGGAGCTGTAATCCAGGCTCAACAAAGCATGTCTACCAAAAGGGCGTCGCAGTCATTTTTTTTGCAGCTCTTACATTGATGTATCACTGGGAGGACACTCTTGTTGAAATGGTCGTGGTCCATGAAGCATGCAGAGCCGAACCACAGTGGTTCCCCAGGGATTTATTCGTAAGGTACTGATATGAAATTGAGTCGTATTAAATGTTGACTTATGGTATTCAAATCCGCCATTTGTGAGTCTGTATTTATCAATGTGCATCATAAGTGTTCTCGCTCCAGCAACAGCTGTTGTGTATTGGAAAGAACCTCCCGCTGTGCCAATGACACTCCATAAACTCTATTCCCTTCCATTTCGTAAGAGCCGTAGTTGTAGCATGCGCTTCTGCTTTTTATTCGAATGAATCTTGACGAAGAAACATTACAGAGACGTATATACGAGAGAATCTTGATAACATTCACCGAAAGTAGTTTTTGATTGATTTAAACCTTCGTGTCTCTCAACCTTAATCGGGAATTTCGAAACTTTTAAGTTTCTCGACTGTCTCCAAGTTTTTAGGTTCTGACTAAACATAGCTGCTCGACGCCAGTTGTCGTCTAGATATAAAATGACATCTGACGAGCCCGGCAGTCTACGGCGGCTGAACCCCCAACCCCCTCCCTACCTATATAAGCGAGTTCTGCCCTACCCCGGCATTCATTCAGGTGCAGCTGCTTGTCGGAGGCGAACCGCCGCTGAGCTACTGATTAAAGCATTCTCCCGCCTCACTGGTCTCACAGGGATCTGGCACCTTTACTATAGGTCAATATTTGGTTTTGAAATCTTGCTCAGAAACTGTGGGTTTTTAATCAACACTTGATTAGCCCTACAAGCATAGTCTACATCCTGACATCTTTGGTGTTTTGGGTTTGAAGTAAGCTGTCCCCGTACAGCACTCCACACCTCAGGCAGACGATTACGGGTCATGTATGACGTCCTCCGAGACTATGGCACAGTTTGCACTAATACAACGATGCTTAGTGGTTTCTGGTCAACACTCGTTGCACATTAAATCATCTGTACCTGGCAATAACAAGGCAATGAGTTTCTCATGCCAGCAACAGAGGATGGTGCGTCAAATATAACGTACCGCGGGAGGTCACGTATACTGGCCAGCTGAGTGCAACATAGACCTCAGCCAGGACAGCGCCTTCGGGCAGTCCTACCTTTGAGGCGTGCAGGAACAGATATCGCGCAGAGAGACAGAGCCTCCCACAAAGGAGCTCGACTCTGGGTCGAATGCGCACTTCGTGCCTACATCAGGCTGCTATCGAATCGGGGCCCTGAAGGAATCCGTTAATGCGCCAATCGTCCCCCCAAAGCCTCACTTCGTGACCACTAGAGGCAAGACCGCCTTTTTCTATCAGACACATTCCGGCAGAAGTACGAAGGATCTCCAGCTACGCGCTCCTGTCGCCCACACCCTGCGCGGCTATGTCCTCAACGTGTCCCTGACGGGTATTCTTGCCCGCATCCGTGGGCCCCTTAACGGATGGCACGCGAGTTCCTCCGCAGTCACCGCATTGTTTGTAGGAGCGCTCCACCCCGTCCCAAGTCCTCAGTTGACTACGGAAAGCAGGACCGCTCCCCTTCCCGTAAGTACTTACGCATTTCCGGCGGCCCTCAAGTGTCGCCAAGCACACGGGCGCGAAGCCACGCCTTGGGTCAAACGCGTCCTGCCCAAAAACCTCTTGTGGAGACCGGCGCCGCGACCCCCCTTCTCTCGATCACACTGCCTCTCACCGACAACACGAGGGCGTTCTGAAACCCCTCGGGTTAGACTTCCTGCTCAATGGCGTAGTCATGGCAGGGCCCAGACAACCAGCTTTCGCATCTCTTATCCTTGCGGTCCCCAAGGCTTCGGGAGGGGATCACCTGTTGATCGACCTCTCAGAACTCAACAAATACATCCCGGTAACCGCGTTTTGAGGGTCCAACTCTCAACGAATACGAGCAGTCTCGAAGTCCCCTCTCTAATTCACCAAGTCGGACACCAAGGTCGCTATCCCGCACGTTTAATTCATCCCAGGTTCCATAGTTCCTAGCCTTAAAACTACGAAGCCAACGGTACCTTTTCTCGGCCCTCCCATGCGGCCTCAACCTGGGATCAAAAGTCTTTACAGCGATCGCAAAGCTACACCTTCACTTGCCCCACCAGCTAGGGATAGACGCGGCCTTCTACATCAACGACTGGCTGCTCCAGGCACCAACAGCACATCACTGCCGGCGCACCACCCAGACGGCCTACGACTTTTTCCTTGAGCTCGATTGCCACGTTCACCGGGGGAAGTCTATTCTGGAACCCACCCAGCAGTTCGACTCCCTGAGGGTAACACTCAATGGAGAGGCCGGCCCCATTGCACCGACCTCACAGCACATCGACCGCCGCAGGGACATGGCCACGGAGATACTTCCCCGCAGAGCTATCTCGCTTCGACAGCATCAGAGTTCCCTCGGCCTTATGTACTAACGAACACCTTACCTACGCCATGCTCACCAATTTCTCAACGGAGTGGTGCTAGCAGCACGATCCCTGCGCCTATCCCGCAAGCCTAGCCACCTCAACAATCCCTACCCCCTCGTGGTACAGCACTGGAGCAGCGATGCTTTCCTTCACTCCCACCTGCGCCCTACGGGGGAGCCTATTGTGACTCGCGTTGAGGCTCTGGTGGAAATGAGGCCCAAATCAATCAATCAATTCACTCCCACGAAGCCCCTCCTGTGGATGGACACATCGGGCGACGTGTGAGGGCTGTATGCTGCAGCGACCAGTAATCTTACGGCCGCTGGTCGCCATTGGGATGCATTCTCCAATTACGTCGATGGTATCGCAGCCCATCGGACATGCGCTGCGGGCACGAGCTCATTGGCACCACACTACAGTCCGAGTGTTGCCAGACAACAGAGCGAAGGGATACCATGGCGAATCACTTGGGCTCCAGCAAGGCCTCGGCGTCGCAGAAGTTTGGAGCACAGCTCCTAAGATCCTCCAGTACCGTCACTTCTCGCGACCTACCTTCCCAGATCGCAGAACGTCTGAGCCGATCAGCTCTCTCGCCTCCGCCAGTAGAAGCGGAGAGAACGCGAAAGCCTCAAGGCTTCGCCCGCCTCTCTACCCCACGCGGGAATCGGCAGAATAGACCCCTTCGCGCATCCGGGAAACCACAACTTCTCACTATTTGCAGCTCCGATTCATCACCCACGAGCAGCTTTCGTGGTTTCCCTCCAATGCGACGGGAAGCAGTGACCGGACATATACCTATTCCTTCCGTGCAACCTGACCCTCCAAGTGCTCCACAAGCTCGAGACGTACTGGTACAGCGACGTCCTTGTGGTGCACGACCTCTCCAACACGCTGTGTGGGCCCAAGGTCGTCGCGTCCTTCAGCGACTTTCCGCTCGCCCGCGACGTGTCCCAGCGCGTCGAAGGCAGGTAGGTTGTTAACATCACAACCTTGTCGACTTATCTAGCACTAAGTCTTTCATGACGGTGATCACTATCAAATACAATAGATCGCTTGCAGACACCCTGGCCAACACGCACAGGCAGTCCACACAACGCCAATACCAAGGCTTCTGGACACGTTTCCAGGCGTGGCCACGTACCACGAAGATTCATCCATCAACCAGTTCACCCTCTTCACGTCCCTACACTATGCCGACAAGCAGAAGCAGCTCATTCCTCATACAGTTTTGGCTTACAGAATGCGCTTCATTTGCCTCTCTTTCATAGGTTTGGCGTCACGACAGTAGCTTATATGACCGCGAAACGCTACTTTGGTCAGGTCTACGGGAATTTGCACATAACTCTTCAGCGGCGTGAGCGGAACTGGTTTTAGCAGGCGGACGGACGGACTGCTTTTGGATTATTCGTAAGGCATGTTAATAGGTTATATATGATAATAGGTTATATAAATAGAACATTTACCTATAAGTTACTTCTGGCATCCGCATTTCAATGCTGGACATACTGTATTGCAATTTCATTGCATGTCATGTTGCATTTATGCATTTTCAATGCTAGTCCTTTGAGTGTTTAGGGGGGTAAAGATAACATACCTTATATAATATATTTTTTATGGACAATGAATCTAACAGTTACTTGATAATTTATATGCAGTATTAAAGGTTAAAACCCCACACAAGTTCTTCATGCACGAATGTTGATTTTCGGACACGTTCATGATGAACTTTTCAACCTAGGTATCATTTCTACATCGTTCGCTGTTGAAGAACCGCTCGATTATCTCCACAGACCAAAGGTTGATCACTTTGGATCGGCTTCTGTAGTACAAGTTGTATTTTTGCATGAGTATTATAACACGATGCTATATTTCCTCCATGTATCATTGGATTGAACCCAAACGAATAAAAGAAGTAGTGTTTGTTATCGTTTTTGTATATTAGGATCCAAGGACCCATTTTATTAGGATTGCTTTCGTTGTTAACAATCATTTAGCCGTTCATTGGATGCATAGTCATTCTGTTTTCAGCAAAACATCCTATATAGCAACGTTTCATAATTGGATCGCTCCTGGATATATTTTTAATTTGATTATTATCCATGTTTACTATAGATAGTTGGGGAATACCCTCCTTGCCGAATTTATTTGGATGACACCGAGTGTGTAACCTAACAGTAACAAGATCTTATTCGTAGTACGTGGATTTTCACAATTCACTCTTATAGGTATGTTTGCTCTTTTTTCTAGGTTAATGATATCTTCAGAGTCGTTTGGCCTTGTATATATAACATATATAGTTCTTCCTGCAAGGAAATTCTGTCTTGTGATGTGAAGAGAGCTGTTACGCGTCCCTAGAGCCGAAAGTGTTTGATGGTATGCTTGAGCACACTCTCTGGGAAACGATGATCTAATGTTTGGTAAAGCAGTTTTCGTTTATATCGACGATAACCTTTGTGATGTCGTTATGTTAGAAGTAATTTGGATTGCAACCATATGCTCCGTTATGTGCCGCTTGATTAATGAGAAACAATGCTAATCTATGTGGAACAACCCCGTTGAAGGGGGAATCAATAGAGATGGAGTTTTGACCGGTAGGAAACACGATTGTATTGACAATAGATCTATCGGACATGTATTCAATCATGTCATTGTTTTTTGTGAGCGCTTTATTTAGAGCAAGCAAAGCTGCAAGGTATGGCATAACCTTTCTACACCATAATTTGCATGAATCAACTAAATAGATGTAATGTTCATTGTCATGTGTTAGGAGAACTCTACTTGGTTTTGCTAGCTCCAATCGTATATTTACGCTGACACTATCCAATAGATGACTGTTGCTACCGGCCACATCAAAGTTTAGTGGCCCCATCATATGTATACCATGACGTACACTTTCTTGAATCCAAACCTAATTTTCGTTTTGATTATCAAAATTCGCTGCGACGATGGTATCTAGAATGGGTGTTTGCAGTGATTTCATTTAAAAATAGTACGTTGTGTATCACCTGTTGGGGAGAATGGAGACTGTTTGGTTTGCGGATGTTAACATGTTAGCCAAACCCGCTCGATTGTTTGTGAGCGGGTTTTCATCTAGTGGGAAGAGTATCTATGTGGGAAAAATAATTAGTAAATACATTGATAGCTTCGATGAAGTAGTCGTTTTGGGGTCAGAGCACTTTCCTGTAAGGAAACACAAAAAAAATTAAAATAAATACAGGACAAGTCGCAAGTCGATCCTTTAGCCAAAAAAACGAATGTAAACTCCTTGTAGTGTATGACGATTTCATGTTGGAAGCAGTCTCTATGTATTATTGCAAATGTTTTTTGTCGGGGACGCCTCGCAAATATCAATGCGATATATTTAAACCAATCACTCATGCACTCAAATCCATTCCACCGCACAATATATTTGAATACCACACACTTTCTTATCTTACGCATGCGTGATATTAATCAATTACGTTACTTTGACAGCACATTCCTTGCCAAAAACAAGATTGAACCGTTGATCTCCGTATACAAGATGCATGTGGAACTAGAACCATATGGGCATATCTTGGTTGATTTCACAAACCCACGTAGTTCGAAACTCTTGATTAGAGCCCAAATTGCAGGACATGAACTTGAACAAGTGTTGCCTCTATAAAATATAATGTATGCCAGATTTGAGATTAGTATTGAATTAGAATGGAGGATGTCTACTACCATCCTGAGGCTGTTGGATCATACTCTACCGCGAATGCCCTACATCAAAGTTATACGAACATTTGTCCCTCAACAACAAAACGCGATGTTGGAAATTTTTTACAAGGGTCGGAGACTTTTACACGATTTAGACAAGCTTCCTTAAAATTTAGCAGACGCATGTTCACAGCTGCGCGTCCAAGATTGATTCTCTGTGCAGATATTGCCTATATGAAAGATTATGCAGATACAAATGACTGAATTGGATATTTATTGATCGTCATAGATATATACAGTAATATCTGTGTGTACAACAATTGAAAGCTATTGCATTTGAAAATATGATTGCAGCATTTGATACTACATTCAACGAACTAGTATGGCCAACGAATCGGATCTGTTCAGATCAGGGCAGTGAATTTACAAATGAAAACTTTAAATCTTATATGGCCAGCAAGGACTTATCTATTTATTACACTTACAACATGGTCATTGAATCATCACCAGCCGAGCGTGTCATACGCACTGTAAAACTTAAGACGGGTAAATATATGCATGCTAAAATGACTGAACGCTATATAGATGACTTGCAAACAATTGTGAACACGTACAATATGACACCACATTCATCATTAATGGGTCGGGTCCTCTTTGACGTTCATTTGTTAAACGACCCAAGACAAATTCAGGCACTGCTGTCGGAAATGTATAAAATACGACGTAAAAGTATTAAAGTACCCAGTACACAACTAAAGGTGAGAGCGAACGTACGCTTACAGTGCAGTGCTTCCAGTCTCAAGACATTCAGGAGAGGACGCGAATCAAAGTTCACGAAGGAAGTGTTTCGTATTTCATGTGTTAATGAAAAACATTACCCTCAGACCTATGAAATAACTGAACTGGATATTTATGCCATCAAGGTCTTGAAGAGCCGAATTAGACGAGGTAGAAAGCAAATTTACGTGATTTACACGGATTACCCAGACATCAAACCTACGTGGATAAATGAAGGAAGCGTCGTCTCGTGATGTGTGATAAATGTACTTTGAAACGGGTAACTAAATTCAACTCTCTAATAAAACAATTGGGCAGTAAATCGTCCGGGAGTATATCTTCCATGACCAAAAGGAAAAAATATCAACCGTGCGTGGAGGGTTTCTGTTATATTTACTACTACCCACTGCTGTGAGCTTCTTGACAAAAATAATCCATGGATGAATTGTTTAACTACCTAGTTCCAAAATCCAAGATGGATAAGCTTACAACAAATCATATTGGCGGTAGCGCTACACCCATACAACAGGGCCAGAAATAGCAGAACATAGCAGAAAATATCACAGTCACTGGTTGAACGCACGTGGGGACGATTTGCTAGATTTGAACGCTTCGCCTGAAATAACACTAAAATTATTTAATTTTATACAAGACCCATACCGCTCTAGCATAACTACAGAGTCCACACCGGAACCGATCAAACAATAGGAGACAAATAATGGCGATGTTGAAGCACTATATACGGCCTAATTGCCCCCCATGGCTAAGACACTGTCCTCGGGTTTGCTTCATTATCTACGAACCAACACAGCACTTGAATTTGAATCGAACGGGTTTGTTAGCCATCCCAAAGTCCAAATTCGTATTCACGTTCTCGATCTCCTCAATAGTTTATTGGTAAATAAGACAGTGACAGGCAACGATGTCAATGCCGCTATTCAAACGTTCCTGGATAAAATGCCTAAAGCATTTCACAAAAATAAACTGTTGAAAATTGAAGAGGAGGATGGGGCACTAGACCAGTTCTGGGACACTTTATAAAATAATACACGGCTTCGTAACAACGACATAACACTCGTTAACACAGTTAAACATTCACTGTATATAAAATCACAGAACCACATAAACAGGCACGCGAAACATGTTCGATTATGACAGGGTGAAACATGTATGCCACTCGGACCAGTTGTGAGAGGTAGTATCTCTTCACGACCAAGAGATAATTAGTCGTGAGCACCTCCCCAACACTGGCAAAATAACATATGAGAAAAGAAATAGATGGGGTCCCCCGAGCGTGGAAACACTCTAAATATTCATAACACAACCGATAATCATCTACAATACCACATATCATAACACTGATACTAAAATAAAATATACATAAGTTCACATAAAAAAACTGACCTCTGGGCAACAAGCAAATGGAGGTCCACTTCAAGTAACAACACAGAACCCACTGCCGCACTACCCAAGCATACTCTGCTACAGGAAACGCCGGGCGCTTATCACGTCCCAAATCTCCAGGGCACGTTTGGCTACATAATTTCCCTCGAGGGCACGTTTGGACTACATGATTTCCCCGGCCGTTTGGATTCACTTAAATCCCCCGGCCGTTTGGGTTCACTTTTTACCACGGCCGTCTGACTATAGGGTCGTGGTGACCTCATGCTCATGTTGAATATCGATGTATACATAAC
>SDVV010044042.1:0-10193 GCA_016164225.1 Gammarus roeselii
CGACAAATTTATAAATTTGATGACGTGAAGTTGAGAAATCCATGTGCGATAAAGTGACCTAGTTTGGCAGGAAGCATAAATCTCAATAATTGTCTAGTGTTTTCAACAAAAATGCATCCGATTTTAAAAATTTACTTGCATAAAATAATACACATACTCTTCGACAGTTTTATATCCTACGACATTGCATGAGGACTTCCAATGAAACGCTGTTAGTGCAAATGATAATGACTTTTTATTTACAGTTGGTACAAATGGATAAGAGATTTGCAAGTGGTCTTCGGAAGCGAGCTAAACGTGACCTAGCGAGGTTAGGATCTGCTCAACACTGACCGGCTCCAGCTCCGTCTTTTCTCGCTACGTAGACATACCATGCCACACATACACATCACGTACACAGACGTGTACGTTTAGTAATGCATCGGCTTCCAAGTCATCTACGCTTGGGTCGACGTTCGAGTATATTAAGGTGTTTACAGAAAACGTTCTCAATTTTTATCTATCACTTGAGTTGTTGCGACATGACGACCGTCGGTGGGACCTTCCTTTCGTGCCGCGAACAATTCCTGAAGGTTTCATGAGCGCACAACTTCGATGGATGGGTGCAGGATGTTGTCCAGTTAGCTATCAACGTTACATTCTAAACAGATTAACATCCTACTATGGCCAATACATGGATACTGTACTTATGAATATACTACCCTACTCAGCATGGATAAGATAAATAGTAGGGAAAAATACACTTCGAGGGACCCTATCATTTCTGGAGTTGTCCCCGCAGTTCCAAACCTAGCCACCGTTCATATTATGTCTTTTAGGCCAATATCGGATCCCTGGATATAGTTATGGGCCCGATTTTGAAACCAGCTACATTTTTGCAATACTTCCCCCTAGTAACGGGATGTAAATTTGGACAAAGTAACTGAAAATAGTACCTAGATACAATGTTTCGTCCAAAACACAATATCTAGATACAATGTGTCGCCCAATGCACTGTATCTAGATACAGTGTTTTGTCCAAAACACAATATTCAGATACAATATGTCACCCAACGCACTGTATCTAGATACAGTGTGTCACCCAATAGACTATCTAGATACAAGGTGCCGCCCAATGCTGCCGGCACCGAACGAATCCTAATATCGGGTAACAGCGATAAAGCTGCCCGCCGAGAGACCGACTGTCGAGTCCGTCAGCCACAAACGCCTCGCGGAAATTGAGAGGGAGAGCAATTGGTTTGATGAGACTTTACGACGGCTCGCCCCCACCTAATATTAGAAGTTGATGTTTATTCCCTCGAGCAGCGGGTGCAGTTGGTGAACTGCCAAATGGGATCGGATGACAAATAGGTATTATTATTGTAGTGGTAATCAATATAAATATTCAGTTCAAATGCGAATTTAGATTAAATCTATAGAAGTTCATTATTTGTAGGTAAATAGACTGTACCTATGACTCTGTGTCATTCCTTCCACTCATGCTTCAAATCGTAGCCGATTTTATTTGACACAGTTTTATAGTTTCCGTTTAGCGGTCATTTCCACGTCGAGTTTCAGCAGTATAATTCATATTAGGGCAGTTCGTCTTCATCAACCTTGGGCACAACAGACTTTGCGCTTCCCCGGGGAATCTCTGACCGATTGGAGACAGACTGGGTTGGAGCAAGATGAACAGACTGGAAAGGTGCTAGATACTTTCTGTTATCTGAAGAATAGCTTTCCTTAATCAAGGCTATTCACACCTCAGCTATAAGCGGATGAAGGTTATTTATTAAAGTCAACTAGCTTTCAGTCTACTGGATATTTATTATTCCCATTACATGAAAGTTGTCAGGACTAATTGGTCTCTGAATATGCCCATGACAAGTACGAGCACCAATTTTGTCAGGAGATATAGTTACAACTCTACTGAGGAACTGCGTCATTCCGGCTTTCGACGTTTAGACGTAGTGGTGAGAAGTGTGCAGAAAACCTGTGTGAGTGGGTCCCACTTTTTTGTTGATCTACCTTTTTTCTACGACTCTCTCCTTAGGTATTTCTTCCTTTCAAAGTGTGCGGTTCGGATGTACGGACTAACGCTTAGTTTCTCATCCTCCCGACATGGGATCATAAAATAGTGGAGGATAAAATGTATTTCTTAAATGTTTGGATTTGTTTAATAATTACGTTCAGTCATCAATTTCCATCATCTCCAGTATGAGACCAACAAATCCTCGTAATGTATTCTTCCAAGTTAATTAAGGTATACATAAGGTTTTGAGGGTCTATCTCCAGATTCCCCACCGGAGCCCAGACGTGAGCCATTGTGAGCTCTCCCTAGAGCGCCAGCTCTCTTAGCTGAATCGGAAGCGACCAGTTCATTTGAAAAGATCACAATGGTTGAACTAACAAACATTTCAAAAAATATGTTGACTATAAAGCAATTACTAAAATGAAAGCATTAAATGTCGTTTTAAACGCGTATTATCAATTGAGGAAGATTGATCTGGCGATATTTAATTGTTGTGAATATGAGTGATGGCAGGTGTCTCAGACTGTTGAGCTAGAATTTTGAGGAGAGCAAAGATATGATCCGGAAAGAGGTGAAAAGGGTGAGAAAGGGGCAGACCGGAGAGGAGGAGGTGGAGAAAGAGGAGAACAGCCGGTTGTTGATAAAGATGCAACAGTGGTGATGTACTGACGAGGTGGGCCGAGTACTTTGATGAGTTGCTGATTGTTGAGGATGTCAGAGAGACTGGCATTGTAGCTGTGGATGGTTGTGTACGGATGCCGGTGTTGGGAGAAACACTTATTGCGGACATTACAAAGGAAGAAGTGCGGGAGGCGGTAGAGGTGATACAAAAGCGAGGAGAGCCCCTGGTTTGGACGGCGTTGCGACTGAGTGCCTAAAGAGACGTGGAGTAACGATAGTCGAATTGCTGATGGAGCTGCTGAATCTGTGTTTTGTGTCGGCGATTGAGTGGTGAAGCATTTTCTTTGTTCGCTATATAGTGGAAAAGGAGACAGAAATGAATGCTGCAATTTGAGAGGTGTGAGTTTGTTATGTGTAGTCGATAAGTCGTACGTGAGAATGCTTATCGATGGGATTGAAGATAGAGTAGGCATGGTGCAATGGACAAGAAATCGTGCGGCTTTAGGAGTGGTAGAGGTTCTACCGATTAGAGTTTTGAGGAAAGACAAGTCAGTGAGAAGTACCCTCGTAGGGAAAAGATGTGTTCTGGGCCTTTATAGATCTGGAACAGAACTATGACAAGTTCGACAAGGAAACGCTATGGAGGGAGTTGCGTCTGTATGGAGTGAGCGGAAATCTGTTGTAAGTGGTCCAGAGTTTATATGTTGGCAGCAAACATGTGTCAGAGGTGAGTAATTGGTTCACAGTGAAGATGGGACTGAGCCAAGGCTTTGTTATGTCTCCCTGGCTTTTCAATCTCTAAATGGATGGAGTGGTCAAGAAGGTGAACGCGAGTGTTCTGGATTGGGGCTTAGAGCTGTTGGGAGCTACTGGGCGGAGTTAGCAGTTGAGACAGCTGCTGTTTTCGGATGATACGGCACTGGTGACGGATTCTGAAAAGAAGTCGTTTAGGCTTGTGTCGGAGTTTGTTAGAGTGTGCAAGAAGAGGTAGCTCCGAGTTAACGTTGGTAAGAGTAAAGTAATGAGATGTTCGAAGAATGTCGATGTGAGTAGAATCAGTGTCATCCTAAGTGAAGAGTTTTAGGAGGAGGTTCAGTGTTTTAAGTGCCTGGGCTCTCTTGTGGAGAAGACTAAACTGATGGAATCTGATGGAAAATCGCGCGTGAAGGAAGTGTGTAAAGTGTTGGGTACACAGAAGAGTGTAATGAGCAAGGAGAGTGTTGTATGAGGAGGTACTTGTCCTAACTGTGTTCTACGGAGCTCACATTTGGGAGGGTGAGAGCAGAAGCGAAAAGAAGGTTGGTCTTCGAGATGAAATGGTGAAGATCATGTTCAGCGGGACGCTTAGAGTCAGGATCATTAACGACGTTATCCGAATCAAAACCGGGATGGTGAAGAAGTTAGAGGACAGAGTAGATTCACGTGTTCTAAGATGGTTCGGGCACATCGTGAGCATGGATGATGTGAGATTGGTGAAAATGGTGATGCAGCCGGAGGTGAGTGGACGTACTGCCGTGAGGGAGCAGGAAGGAGAGACATATGTGTGGAAGTGGCAAGAGAGCGTGCAATGGATATGCGTGAGTGGAGAATGGTTGTGAATAGAAGAGTTTCGACACTGCCCTGATGTGCTTTCCTGTCCCTGCGTTGCGTTAAGAAACGGGAAGGTTGTGGGCAGGGGGAGGCGGTTACTCTGGTGCAGCAGGGTAAACCAGTTTTACTGTCGAGCCCTGCTGCTGACTTTGACTTTGGACAGCATTATTGACCCAGAGTGTGTGTTGCGGGTTTCCCGGCCGGACCCTGTAGAGCAAAGGCTAAGTTTGTTTGTTTGAGTGTGAGTGTATGAGAGGAGTGTGAGGTGCGCCCTGCCGTCGGCCTTCCCCCTTTCTATGGGATTCGGTCTAGTGTATGTACAGTAGCGAAAGAAAATTTGTTTGGGGTTAGTCTGATTTTAAATCTGGACAATCCTTCTTAATGGATAATATAAATTAATTAATCAATGAGTTCAAATGTCGTGCGATAGAAGATCATTGAAGATTTCACTTACTCTTTAATCATAAACAAACTTTATTTTGCTACTGCACCTGTATGTGAATGAGAGGGCTTCAACTCTATATCTTATTATTAATATAATGCATTTGATAATACCTAAATTTGACACCTCGAAAATAGTTTTTTCTTATTTAAAGTTACCAAAGGACCAAGCCTAGGCTAAAGGACCACTAACTGCCACTGGCATTCTGCTCGTGCTTGAATGGGCTCCATCAGTGGAATTATAGAATATTCATTCACCTCTTACGGTAGGTGCGTTGGGCTATTCACCATTCTTCCCAGTTTGTCTCTTACCCCCAATTACCATACACCTCTTACGGTAGGTGCGTTGGGCTATTCACCACTTTTCCCAGTATGTCTCTTACCCCCAATTACCATACACCTCTTACGGTAGGTGCGTTGGGCTATTCACCATTCTTCTCAGTTTGTCTCTTACCCCCAATTACCATACACCCCTTACGGTAGGTGCGTTGGGCTACTCAGCACTCTTCCCAGTTTGTCTCTTACCCCCAATTACCATACACCTCTTACGGTAGGTGCGTTGGGCTATTCACCACTCTTCCCAGTATGTCTCTTACCCCCAATTACCATACACCTCATACGGTAGGTGCGTTGGGCTATTCACCACTCTTCCCAGTTTGTCTCTTACCCCCAATTAAAATAACATACATCTTTTCAATATTGCCGGATAGGTACGATGAGGACCATCTTTATACAAAGCTCAACATATACCAGTTTCATGTTCGATTTCTTCTCCCTGAAATGAGATACACGCAAAAGCCCGCCGGCAGTGTTTTAAACAAGTATCATATCGACCGTCCTGTTTCATCAAAATCTATAAAAAAAGGGCGGTGGCTGCCAACATTGATTAAAAAATTATCGGGTAAAACAGGCCGGCGGATATTTTATTCGGCTCTCAGTTGAGAAGATCAAAGGGCTGCGAAAATTAATGCATAGGAGAAAATGATGAAACAACGGGCCTGTAATTCGATCAAGATAAGACTTCAAGAAACTACTCTGAAATGCGTTTTTATGAGGAGTGACATTATGCCGTAACGTGGGTCATAATGTAATGCCGTGAAGAGTAGCGTAATGTTATGAATTTTGCTATAATGTCGTGAATAACAGCATAGAGTAGTGAATAGCTGTATAACAGCGAGGTGCGTGAGCTCATGACCTTGAAAAATGATGGAATGTCATGAGGAGTGACATTATGTCGAGAAGCGTTGCCTTTTGTCTGTAGAAGTGGCATAATGTCGTGAAGAGGAGTTCACTGTCCCTACGAGTGACCTAATGTTGTTACGAATGGCCCAATGTTGTGAAGAGTGCATAATGTCGTTAAGAGGAGTTCAATGTCCCTACGAGTGACCTAATGTTGTTACGAATGGCCCAATGTTGTGAAGAGTGCATAATGTCGTTAAGAGGAGTTCAATGTCCCTACGAGTGACCTAATGTTGTTACGAATGGCCCAATGTTGTGAAGAGTGCATAATGTCGTTAAGAGGAGTTCAATGTCCCTACGAGTGACCTAATGTTGTTACGAATGGCCCAATGTTGTGAAGAGTGCATAATGTCGTTAAGAGGAGTTCAATGTCCCTACGAGTGACCTAATGTTGTTACGAATGGCCCAATGTTGTGAAGAGTGCATAATGTCGTTAAGAGGAGTTCAATGTCCCTACGAGTGACCTAATGTTGTTACGAATGGCCCAATGTTGTGAAGAGTGCATAATGTCGTTAAGAGGAGTTCAATGTCCCTACGAGTGACCTAATGTTGTTACGAATGGCCCAATGTTGTGAAGAGTGCATAATGTCGTTAAGAGGAGTTCAATGTCCCTACGAGTGACCTAATGTTGTTACTGATGGCCTAATGTTGTGAAGAGTGCATAATGTCGTGAATAGAGCACTTATTTCGTGAAGATATCATGAAGAGGGCATGATGTCGTGGAAGTACCGTAGTGTTGTGAACAATTATGTAAGGTCGTGAAGAGTAACATAGCGTTGTGACAAACGCGCATAATATCGTGAGAAGTGCCGTAATGTCATTAACAGTGATATACTGTCGTAGAAAGGCATTAAATCGTGAGTGACAACATGCAGTCAACAATCACATAATGTGGTGAACACTTGAATAATATCGTGAACACACAAACACATAATGCCGAGAACGCACACATAATGTGGTGAACACTTGCATTATATCGTGAACACATACACATAATGTGGTGAACAGTTACATAACCGTACTTCTATTGTATTAGGTGTCGAACCATCGCAGCACTATTTCTGGTCATTTGGATGTGATCATTTTAAACTTCAACCACTTCTCTTTAATAATGTAGGGCTATACAACGTGAAAGATTATCCCACATTTATGTTCATATTTTACTGAAATGCTAGCTTCTTACACGACCTCTTCACACTGTCCGAGGAAGGCCCAGTAGTCGAATTCTGCTGGAGTAGTAGTAGTTGTTTGTGCTGTTTGCTACCGGAGCCTCAACTTGAAGTCAACGCACGCTCCCCATAGGGCACGAATTCTGCTGGAGTAGTAGTAGTTTTTTGTTCTGTTTTCTACCGGAGCCTCAACTTGAAGTCAACGCACGCTCTCCGTAGGGTACGAATTCTGTTGGCGTAGTAGTAGTTGTTTGTGCTGTTTTCTACCGGAGCCTCAACGCAAAGTCAACGCACGCTCCTCGTAGGGCACGAATTCTGCTGGATCATGAGTAATGCGGGAGTAATTGGAGATGAGCTCGCAGATTCCCTTGCTAAACTGGAGCCGATGGTTCGGTATGTGCTAAATTGAAGCCGATGGTTCGATATGTGCTAAACTCTACCCGATGGTTCGATATGTTCTAAACTGGAGCCGATGGTTCGATATGTGCTAAACTATAGCCGATGGTTCGATATGTGCTATATTTGAGCCGATGGTTCGATATGTACTAAACTGGAGCCGATGGTTCGATATGTGCTAAATTTGAGCCGATGGTTCGATATGTACTAAACTGGAGCTGATGGTTCGATATGTGCTAAACTGGAGCCGATGGTTCGATATGTGCTAAATTTGAGCCGATGGTTCGATATGTACTAAACTGGAGCTGATGGTTCGATATGTGCTAAACTGGAGCCGATGGTTCGATATGTGCTAAATTTGAGCCGATGGTTCGATATGTACTAAACTGGAGCTGATGGTTCGATATGTGCTAAACTGGAGCCGATGGTTCGCTATGTGCTAAACTATAGCCGATGGTTTGATGCGTGCTAAACTGGAGCCAATGGTTCGATATGTGCTAAAATGGAGCCGATGGTTCGATATATGCTAAACTGGAGCCGATGGTTCAATATGTGACAAAAAAGCGGACAGAAAAGGCTTCCAGTCAAACTCTCGGTGCACAGGACCCATACAGACAACTCACAGCCATCTGATGAACGTAGATATGGGACCGTTCGAGATGCCCTGTGGCTGGTGCCAACAGGCGACCATCAGCTGAAAGCACGCAATGATGGAGTGCAAGGCACTCGCGACGGCTCGACGATTTTTATTAACTCCCCCTTGTAAGTTCCATATACTACTCAGCGACCCAGTTACTGGATAAAGCTAATCGCTTTATTGTGTACAAAATATTGATCAATATGAAGGAAATTGAATGATTGAAATCGAGTTGCAGCGAATTGGTTCTTCGACCCCAAAATGTAGTATTGCGGTATTATAATCAGAGGGCACATAATCGAGGATTTGTTTTGGTAGTTAACTTCAAATACTTCAGTTTCATTAAAACAATATTTCTGTATGCACCGTCTTGCATGTGTGCTACATTTGGATGTTTAAAATAATTTTAATTTCCACACTCACTGGAGGGCGGCCCTGTCAGAGTTGACCTTTTCGACCTACGAGGTGCTTGCTGGGACTCGAGTCGGAACCGCGTTGGGACGGGCTACTTAACTTAATCCAATCTAACCTAATCTAATCTGTTAAAGTACCGGCCTCTACGTCTCACGGAGCATTGAACCGAAGATCTACCTGGCGAAACACACAGTAATCGTTCATTCACGCTCTAAATGAAGAAGAGATGCAGCACGGTTGCGTGTCGATCTACCAGAATAAATGAATTTCGCGTTCTACGGGTGAGCAACAATGACTCGTTTCAGCGCTCCGGTGGTGATACACCCCTTAATCGTATCTAATCTGATGTCTCCACAATGTAACAGCCGTTTCTCATATCATCCAAACACGGATAAAACCCTTGGCATTTTGTTTTCCATCAACGATACAACTCCAACAAAAATGCCACCTACTCGCAATTAAACGTTCAGATATAATATTTACCCTTAATCCTTCTGTTTAAGAAAGTCATTGTGAATAGTCAGGCAAAAATAAACCTTCAGACTAAGGAAAAGCATCAGTATATCTCGAGTTAAAACGAGTTCCGGGGCATATAAAAAAACGGGGTTATCCAAGAGGCAGGGCGAACAGGAATAGCCAATGGGCAGGAATTTCTCTTTCCTCTGAAGACGGGCAGCATTAGGGACAGCGTTTGGGCTGTTAAGTGTTCCTGAATAGGTAATACCAAAGTACTTCCTGTGTCCAGTATAGACTAGAAAACTGTCTCTTCTTGATGTCCTATGGGAACATTTTGACACTTTTCTTGTCCTGATAAAATAGTAAATATACGTGTAGAGTCAATGCCCCTACGTCTGTGAGGCGACACTCAAAAACAAGACTTGAGGAAACAATGTTTACAAAAAACCGAAATTTGTTTGCAGACTACCACTATTATTCGAAACTCTTCAATTGGATTATTTTGCTCGGAACCACGGAAATAACAGTTCGAGTTTAATCATAAAAGTGAGATGACAGTTGAATGATTTCCAAAATAGTAAGTGAAGCTTTTCGATTGAATGAAATATGCATTTCTTTTATATTTAATGTTTAATCAAAACTTATTGTACATTACAGTACATTTTGCAGGCAAGTACTTGATTTGATTCGCCGTTGCCAAACTGCAAAGAAAGGTCACCGCAAACACATTCCAAATGAATTGTTTGGCCGGTCTAAGATATCTGGCCATCAGTCTTGAATGGGAGAGCAGTACATGGGAGAGCTCTTTCTATCCAGATGAAAGCCTGTGGAATTAGAGTTTTCTGAGGATACTGGAGAAAACGGAATGTTTTGACTTGGTCGCCTTTGGTGTACTCTCCGAGCAATTCAGTGGGAAAAATACAAGTCATCTCCATCTTTACTTTTGTGTTAACAATGACCTGTACAACAATAAAGAAGGGAGGCTTGCCAATACTGATTGTCACTCCTTTGCTTCTGCATGAAATTTAACTTGAAGACGGAATCAATTGGGTGTAAATTTCACCATAATCGACTTGTAAGCAACATGTGGCGATTCAGGCTCATCACAGCACACTCGAACTCTCCAACACCGAGCATTACTCGAACTCTCCAACACCGAGCATTACTCGAACTCTCCAACACCGAGCATTACTCGAACTCTCCAACACCGAGCATTACT
>SDVV010044044.1:0-10193 GCA_016164225.1 Gammarus roeselii
TTACCTAAAGGGATAGTATAGCTTATTAGTTTGGTAATTGACGGGTTGATGTTTGTTTTTTTGGGTTGATGCAGCAGCTTTGCTACGAGATTTTTTCTATTCCATAACGCACTTTCCAGTTTTGAACCTGATATATCGGTGTTACCATGTATCCGCATTTCCAAATTTACCGGTATCAAGCGTATGTAGACTATTCGAGTAGTCTTATCTCGATTTTTCTATAGCGAGAATCGGTTGGATGTCCTATAGCGAGAGTAGCTGAACGATAGTATATTGTGTTATGCATACATAGTAATGATCGGTTGACATATGTTGAATTTGTAATATTTTCCAAATTTTGAATAGTTACCTCATACAGTTATAGGACTTTTTAGGATATTTTAGGTTTGCATCCTACACGTAGCGTATTATTTCAGGTATAATTCGTCGGTTATTGTATGTTTTGATGTTTTTATGTATTTGTTACCTTTTTTTACGAATATGCCGTGGGTACTATAGTTACAGAAGATTGGATTTTACCCCTGTTTTGGACTGCGTTGGAGGAAAATTTCCATTAGTTTTGCATATACTATAGCGTTTTCGTGTGTTTAGGGTACGGTAGACAATTGATCGTCTTATTGTATTATAACTCGACCATTTAGTATATTTCATTCCGTTTTGCATAATCTCTGTAGAGTTTCATATTCAATGCAGGTATTGGATATTTTATACAATTATAGGAATATAAGGATATATTACGCTTGTATCTGCAATGTAGAACATTATTTCAGGTATAATTTAGTTACATGTTGTATATTTTAGTGCTTTATGAATCTTTTACATCCTGTTACAAAGTCTGAAGTGGAAAATTATACCAATAGAAGATTTGATTTCTAACGAGCTTGGTCATGTTGTTTGTTTATTGCATATATAGTGTAGGAACATACTTCAATGTTTTGGAGGAGTTAGAGGAGTCCCCTAGGCAAAAGCTCGTTGCGTTCATGTGTATTTCAATAAGTAGACCGTTTTACTATAAAGGATACCCGAATGCATCATAGTTTCTAATGTTAATTTTAGCAGAGTAGAGTATTACATAGTTATTTTATTTTTGTTGTATGATTTTCCACGATAATCATAGAAATATATGTTCATGAGGTGTAAAATCCGTTCTGCATCTTTATGGAATTTCGTCATTAAACCCTAGCAAGTGTATTGCTTAACGTTTTAAAAGATGATTTACTGGATAGATTCGTGGTCATTTAGAATTCATCCAAGTTCAACGTGGATTTGTAAGTTCTGGTGGATGTTAGTCTTAACTTCCATGGGTTTGTTAGAGAGGTTATGCAACGAGCAGATGGTCTCTATAGTGATTTACTTAGGTCGTCTGTGAACATAAGCCTAGGGCCACACTCTTTGTGACTCATGTCAGGCTCATTTTTGACAACTGTACCTGTGTATGGATTCTTGGTTATGTCCGGGATGTGACCTTTCTCGGAGCTGTTCAGAGATTATGGACTAAACAGATGCATGGTTTTTCTGAGGTATTGTACCATGACTGGCTGTCGCCTCTAAATTTTTTATCTATCAGGGGTATCTTGCTGAGAAGTAGACTTCTGTGTTGTGTTACAGAATGCCTTGATTTGTCCTATTATAAATATCATATCTTAGTAAGGCTTGGGATTTCTTCAGATTTAACGGGTATTGTAGTATTATTACTTAATTATGCAGGAACTCAGCATTTGTTTTCCTGTAAGATGTTTTTTCCTTAAGGTGTTCATGTTACTATAGGATCCTGTTTCAATTCATCTCAGGAGTGCAAGTACAGGATTATTTCTATTTTTATCTAATACAAGATCGGTAATGTACATCGGCATCATGTATTGATTGACCATACACCTTCCATGTTGGTGTAGGATTCATTATCTGGGGTATGGTAGGATACACCGTATATCATACATAATCAATGTTGCTTAGACCATACTAGAGAAACTTACTTAGCTAATTTATTTTTTGGTATACGTTTTGGAACGGTTATCATAGGAATATAACTGTATTAGATATACATTCTCCTAATTTCATGTTGTGTTGGTTATAAATTCACCGAATTGGATGTAATGGCACAAAATATTGGTAAGTTTTACCTCCTGTTGTTGGATCTGTGATACTGTTTTGAGTTATCTTGGAGAACTAATCTGCCGGATTTGGATAATTTGTTACTGTTAAAATACTCCATTAGTTTAATGTAGACCTCAGTTAGGTTATTTGCACGCATGTGTTCACTAGATGCCTAATCTCTCAAGTCTATTTTAAATAAATGTATGTTAACCGTTTACAAGTTGTACAGTTAGAAATTTTTGATTAGTCCATGCTTTGTTATGAGATTTCGCTCCAATTCAGAATATCGGACTTATTCGAGCATTCACTATATCCACCCTAGCATTTTTCAGTATAGGTTTATAATGTAGAGGGGAGGGGACGTAAACTTAACCCATCCTAACGTATTCTAACCTAATCTAACTAAGAATTATATATTTTTTCCCGTTTTCATACTTATGTTCGATATTTTCTTAATTGATTTAAGCTTTATTCATATCAAATTTATTCACTTGGCTCTATAGTTTTAGCAATCTTTAGCAGTTTGTGTACCTACATATATATTTTTTTTCACTTTGCTCGTTACAAGTCCAGTAACATCGATTAGTTTTAAGTAATGTGAACTTCTATTCCTATGATTATCGTGAAAAAATAATACAACAAAAATAAAATAACTACGTAATTCTCTACTCTGCTCTAACTAACATTAAAAACTATGATATATGTGGGTATCCATCATTGTAAAACGGTCTACTTATACAAATAAACATAAACGCAATGAGCTTTTACCTAGGGGACTCCTCTAACTCCTCTAAAACATTGAGGTATGTTCCTATACTGAATATACAATAAACAAGCAACAAGACACTTCAATCTTTGTAACAGGATGTAAAAGATTCATAAAGCACTAAAATAGACAACATGTAAGTAAATTATACATTGCAGATAGAAGCGTAATATATCCTAATATTTCTATAACTGTATAAAATATCCAATACCTTGAATTGAAGATGAAACTCTACATAGAACATACAAAACGGAATGAAATATACTAAACGGTCAAGTTATAATACAATAAGACAATCAATTCTCCACCATATCCAAAACATACATAAAAAACCATGATGTACGAGAAAAAAAACTAGTATGTAACCTACCAAACAACACACGTGAATAAATTGCCAAGACATGTGACTGATTTACATAACTGAAATCTATAGTTAAATGATGGGGAATACTTCTACACGAACACGCTACAGTATATGCAAATCTGATGGAAATTTTTCTCCAACGCAGTCCAAAACAGGGGTAAAATTCAATCTTCTTTAACTATAGGAACCACGGCGTATGCGTAACAGAATGTGATATATACATATAAACATCAAAATGAGGCAATAACCGACCAATTATGCCTGAAATATTGTGCAACATGTGAGATGCAAACCTAAAATATCCTAAAAATTCCTATAACTGTATGAAATAACAATTCAAAATTCCGAAAACAATACAAATTAAGCATAACTCGACCGATCATTGCTATGTGTGCATAACACAATATAATAACTTCGATAAATCCATGTCGTTCAGCTACTGTCGCTAATGGGTATCCAACCGATACTCGCTATACGAAAAATCGAGATAAGACTACTCGAATAGTCTACATACGTTAGATAACGGTCCATTTGAAACATGCGGATACATGGTAACACCGATATATCAGGTTCAAAACTGGAAAGGGCGTTATGGAGTAGATAGAATCTTGTAACGAAGCTGCTGCATCCCCAGAAATATATATTCATCAACGCGCTATCTGCCAAACTAATATACAATACTAATCCCATAGATATTATATACTTATGAAATAAACAGATGGAAAACACAAAAGTTACACCAATCCAATCATTAGGCTGGTAACAAGCAGGACTCGAATGAGTCAATTAAGATTTTTAATTAAATAAATGCCAATATACACATATAATATATGCATGATATATATAGTCATTAAACGCTATACAAATATATAATTATATTAACATATATATATATATATATATATATATATGTATATATATCACTGTATAAAATAAAAATCCAAGCAGAAGCCAGGTCATTAGATATCAGCCGAGTACCCGTTAAGGCAGTCATGAGCGAGCTGATCACTACAGCTGCCGTCGTATTCTAATAAACAATATACAATACAATATGAATTTATACCACTAAATACACAGAAAAGTTCCCTTATCATGCCACAGAAATACTGAATACAGGATAAATATAGATAAGAGCAATCTCACCTAATTTTCCAGCAGCGCTTCAAACTTTTTTACCTAGGGGATCCCTACACCCCACCCACCGTCCATAATGTGGTATAACAGTATTTCTATCTACAATTAATAAGTTTAAAATGAAGAATAGTATATTGTCAAGTAGTTTCAATAGAGCCATATAAGAAGGAAAAACATACATAATACAATAAACGTTATTAAATAATGTAAACTAAATGTTCAAAGCAAAAAATATTCCCAAATACATACGAAAGTGTCCGTCTTTCACCCACCTGTATGAGTCCGACAGCGTCAAAACCTGTTCCGACCCCTGCCAGATAAGGTTCTACCTATGAGGTGTCCTGATCAACGCCTAAAAATGTAACACACTATCTCAAAGAAAAATGTAAATACTATAACTTCAGGAAACAAAATAAATGTACATAAACATAAAACATACCCAAATATAATCGGAAGCAAGGGCCGAAAGCCCATCCGTTCAGCCGCCTCCGAATGAGTCACCCGTAAGCCACTCGTAAGCCACCCGTAAGCCACCCGTGAGCCACTCGTAAGCCACTCGTAAGCCACCCGTTAGCCACCCGTTAGCCACCCGTTATCTGTCTCACGCGCCAAAACCGGTTTCATCCGCAAAAGTAATTAACTTTGATCCAAAAATTATTAATAAATACAATGTCCGAGTTACATAGGGGTAAAGTCGGCCACTTTCAAAGTGATTAGATACGCGTTAATCATTATATTGCCCGAATCAAATAGTTGCGTAAATGTGAGAGAGTAACTACTGATATCGCTTGACAGACCTATTTCTGCTGTTCATTGCTATTAGTTTCTAAAATATTGCTACTAATTTTAAAAATATAAATGAATGATGACCGCAAAAAAATGTCCCACGAAGTACCGAGTTAAAGAACTATTATATATCGGTAGTACACAATGTTTTAGTTTCGAGGAACTTGATTTTACCGAATTATCAAACGCATGGTTGCAATTCATTTCATTCCAGCGAATTCACATAGTTTCAGAAACGGTCAATCCTTCATCTGTGACATAAACCAAGCAATATTTCCTGGATGTCACGGTCTTAGTGTGTAAACAAACCATCCAGAAAAAGTACGAAAGAGTTGAAATGTACATTCACCGTACATAGCATGAACAGATGTAGGGAACCTCATTAAGATAAATACATAAATTGCGGAGCACAAAGCGGAGAGGATTTAAGGATTTACATTTTATTTAGTTATAACGACTGATTTAAAAGTTGCAGAAATAACACACCACGCGGATAATATGTACCAAGTCTTCGTCAACATGAACTGATCCGAAGACATCATTGGGTACTGTCATATACTAAATAATAACTTATAGATAATGATTGTAAAAAAAGCATAGATTCCAGCAATCAGTAGAAATTGTTCGAGGATACTTTCTACTCTCGATTGTTCAATTCAAAACCAAAGAAAGCGTTACATTGAACTGCTGATTACTAAGAAAAATACGTACAATGAGTTCGGTCAACAGCCATTTGAGTGATATGACAATATTCTGTTTACAATGATCATTATTGAAGAAACTGAGAATTGGAAATGTCCAACATGGGATTGTACATAGCAAAAGCTCATGAAATGTCTGGCACACGAATCACAAATTCTGAAACTATCACATAGTTGACTTAATTTCATTACTTCAAAATGACAAAATCATGGGTTATTCAAAATATTATGGAACTGCACTATCATACTCTTCTTATTTCATAATTCTTCCTCTAATAGTTGAAGGCTTCTGGCCGGTTGAAGTCCAGGACATTTTTCATGGCCTTTATTCATGTACACTTACGAGGGAAAATTTGTTTATGATTGGAGATTGAGAAATTTTTTCAATGGCCTTTTGCGTTTGATATTTGAACTAATCGTAAATTTAATTGACATTATTCATTAAGAAGCTCTGTCCAGATGTAATACAGTTCGATTTTATGGATGAATTCAAATCACACGCGGAAAATGTCGAGTTTGTTTTCTCGGTTTTAGACTAACCATAAACGAATTATCTTTCGATGCTGTACATATAAAGATGACAGGTGGATCGAGAGCATGTTCAAATCTACGGGGTTGACCACCCACATTTCAACCTCAAGTATACTTTCGATACGATCAAGCTATTCTGTGTACCCCAATACTTTACTGTTGCTATGCCATAGCATTTATTTGTGCGGTAAAATAACCGGACAATTTCAAGAGTAACTTTGTCATTTCCGGAAGTAAATCTGTGAACTGAACAGATTGATATTAAAGGGGCTCTTTATTAACTAGAATAAGAAACAGCGCCACTGATTGGGAAAACACAAAACATGCTCGTATCAGAGCCCTCTTCCCTAATTGCCTGCACAAACTGAACAATCAGTCACAAGAGCATCACCTGCTTCTAAGGTAATTATGGTCGTAGAGCGCCATAAGGTCTAATTGGTGGCATGAATGGTCAACTCCCATTTGCCTGACGGAGGTGAGCCTCTCGTAGGAATGAGAGACAAGTGATGCCAAGCAATCACGGTCTGTCAGAGTCAGAGGACGACCGTCAAGTGTGGGATAGGCGTCATCGAGGAAACATCCTCCACCCTTCGCGCTGGACTAGTTGATAGCGGCTAATAGTGTGAAGATCTTGAATGGTGTCTGAGTCTGAGGAGGGAAGGCTGAGCATATCCGACTAATATACCCAGGCAGGCCTAGCACTTTCTTTGGTCGCACAACCGATGGCCACTGTCCCTCTCCAACTTACGCTATTTTTTTTTTAACCCACGGAGGGATAAAAGGAACTAACATCATCAAAGGGGCCGGTATAAATGCTTTACTCGGGGTTCCAGGTAGTCATGAACTTACAACCAAGAGCATCTTATGGAAGTCTATTGTGAGTAGATGCCGACCCGCTACCGACCCTGCTGGTGGCCGGAGATAGGCTGGAGGAGCATCCTTCACCCCTACGCTTAACAAGATCAATGTTAATGATAGTTGCATTATTTTGAGGTGTTCTTTCAACTTGTTTATATTCCCCAGCACTACTCATATTGTAGGCAAAGGTAACTGTTGGTGAGTGTGCGCTGGTGAGTAACACCTCCAAGAAACTGGGGCTAATGTACCATTCCTCGTCCCCGGTGCCCTGAAACCATGCATATCTTCCTTGTTTTTTTTGTAAGGTCATTTTTTACGTTCTTGCCCACTTAAGACAATTGGTTCAGAATTGTGTTACGCTGGTTTATTTCCGTTGGGCCTTTCACTAGGGTCTTTCTTTCTGCCCTTTCTCTCGGGCCATTCAATTGCTGACAGACTGAAAGACCTTCGTGATCATGAAGCAGAAGAGGAACGATGTGTAACAGACAATGACGCCTGGGCAACATGCCGTGGCCGAGTCATGTGGTGCATGTGTCTCTCCTTACATGCCGATGATAAGACTCTTTCACAAGAACAGATTGGCAAACGGTTCATTTTTCCTGACAAAGCTTTCCTAGTTGTTTCGTCTCTTGCGATAACTTGTCTAATAATGTATTTTCACTACGCAATCACATACCAGTTTAAAAATAACATAAGATTCAGAGCTCGCCTATCCTAGAGTTTATGTTCACAACGGGTCTAGATTTGCGGTAACATTGTTTGTTTGTATCAACAATGTACCCTCCATTTGCAGACTCTGGTCTGCTTGGCGCAGCCTCATGTAACGGGCCCAGTAAACATATTTTAATGGAGTGTTTCTGTTGTATGTTGATTATTAAATTATAGCTCACATAAACTCATATATCTCTGCCTGAGATACTTACTGATTAATTTGTCTAAAATCTTCTAGGTCAAATTCAACGCCTGTGTTTACAAGTGCTTATTAGTGTTTATAGGTGTGAGGAGGTACAACAGGCTTTTTGGTCTAAACTAGGTGGTCTATTCATAGTTAGAAGATTATATCTGAAGTAAAACGTCTAAGAAAGCATCATGTGACTGTAATTTTAACATTAAAAGATCAGAAATTAAAAGGTTTTAGCAGTCAATAGAATTTAACGATGATACTCGAAACCACTCATATCAGCATCAGGAGACAACCCACCGACCCACGATGTTAATTAGAGTTTGTCTCGGTTTCATTCCTCGTTAAGCCAGTGCTGACCAGTGTATAGTGCCAATGCCAGGTGTATAGTGCCAATGCCAGGTATATAGTGCCAATGCCAGGTGTATAGTGCCAATGCCAGGTGTATAGTGCCAATGCCAGGTATATAGTGCCAATGCCAGGTGTATAGTGCCAATGCCAGGTGTATAGTGCCAATGCCAGGTATATAGTGCCAATGCCAGGTGTATAGTGCCAATGCCAGGTGTATAGTGCCAATGCCAGGTATATAGTGCCAATGCCAGGTGTATAGTGCCAATGCCAGGTGTATAGTGCCAATGCCAGGTGTATAGTGCCAATGCAAGGTGTATAGTGCCAATGCCAGGTGTATAGTGCCAGTGCCAGGTGTATAGTGCCAATGCCAGGTGTATAGTGCCAGGCACTATTGTAACCGTAAGGACGTCACTACTGGACACCATTTTTTAACGAATAAGCTGGTAAGCGGGCTCCGGCCGGAAGCTGTTTAGTTAGCGACGATGCTGGTAGAATTTGTCGAGCCGTGACTTGAAGGTTTCGATTGCATTGCTGTTAGCAATTTTTGCTAACAAATTTGTTCCATCCCCCGACAACTCTATTCGTGGAGAAATTGCACATGATGTCGAGTGCAAAACACTTGCCAACTATTCGCTAACTCCATCGACGTTTTCTTTACCCTTCATAATCTTCCACACTTCGATCATGTCACCTCGGATTCGATGCTTTTGTATCGAATAATGGCCGAGTTCGTATAGTCTGTCTTCGTACAATTTATTGTGCAGCAAAGGGCGGAGTTTGGTAGCTTTAAGTTGAACCATCTTCAATTTAATGACGCCTTTCCTAATATCTGGTAACCAAAATTGGACGGAATACTCAAGATACGGTCTAACAGATGCATTGTACCTAAAAAGAATACTGTGTCTGCACTTGTACGAGTTAATGCGGGCATTAATCCAGCGAGTGTAGTTAGTTTGCTGGGCGGAGGATGCGTTTCCAGTGTATGACTTGTAATAAAGTCTGGACCCTCTAATATCGCTTCGCATCGTCCCTGACTAGAATTCTAATTAGTGAACAATGGATTTTTTTTAAATTACACTCCTCAACAATTTGTCCTTCGCAAAGGGTGGAGGATGATGCTTCCTCGAAGAGTCCTACTCTACACTCAACGGTCGTGATTGCTGGGCATTACTTGTCTCTCAGTCCTACTGCAGTGAGCCTCCTTCAGGCATCCTGCAGTGAGCTCCCTGCGACCACACTAACATTAGCAGCTGGTTATATTCCTGTGGTTGAATGGTCTGCTTGTGCTGGCAATGAGCACACCGCCCTGGAGTCTCCTTCCCCAGTGCGCAACACTGTTCCTATTAGTAATAAGCCCCTCTCAGTGCGCTATACTGTTCCAGTCCCCAGTGCGCTATATTGTTCCAGTCCCCAGTACGCTATACTGTTCCTATTAGTAATAAGCTCATCTCAGTGCGCTATACTGTTCCAGTACCCAGAGCGCTATACTGTTCCTATAAGTAATAAGCCCCTCTCAGTGCGCTATACTGTTCCAGTCCCCAGTGCGCTATACTGATCCTATTAGTAATAAGCCCCTCTCAGTGCGCTATACTGTTCCAGTCCCCAGTGCGCTATACTGTTCCTATTAGTAATAAGCCCCTCTCAGTGCGCTATACTGTTCCAGTCCACAGTGCGCTATACTGTTCCAGTCCCCAGTGAGCTATACTG
>SDVV010044045.1:0-10193 GCA_016164225.1 Gammarus roeselii
ACAGCGTGTAACACTCGCAGTACACTTGCGCTTGCGCTACCATACAGCGTGTAACACTCGCAGTACACTTGCGCTTGCGCTACCACACAGCGTGTAACACTCGCAGTGCACTTGCGCTTGCGCTACCACACAGCGTTTATCACTCGCAGTACACTTGCGCTTGCGCTACCACACAGCGTGTAACACTCGCAGTACACTTGCGCTTGCGCTACCATACAGCGTGTAACACTCGCAGTACACTTGCGCTTGCGCTACCACACAGCGTGTAACACTCGCAGTACAGGGCTCATAACACTTGCTCCTCAACATTACATGACAGCACTTGGAACCCAACAGTGCTTCAATATGAATAAAGACACAGTTAGTGAAACTTCAGAGTGGAGTTGAGTTTTGTTCTTCTATATTCCTTATTGGTGCAATAAATATGGACTGTGGGTGATTGAAGAACGAAGAGATAACAGAGAATATCTTAAAATATTTAATGAATACGAAAATAGTGACCCGTAAATATCTGTTAGAAACTAACTTAAGCCTGAGATTTTCGCTTATTTGATGAAAGCTGCATTATTTATAATGCCTGATATGCTCAATAAATGTGAATATAATACCATTTTGTGATATATATTTTTTAGCTATGCCAAAGCAGTCAAGATGATGTCTGACTTAGAAGGAGCGATGGCGTGGTAGTTTATTACTCAGATTTTGAACATCCGTATCAAACGGGGTTCGAATTGATCACCTGAAACGTATTGGAAAAGTTTGTTAATGATATCTCCAATGAAGATTTCCACCTTATAGAAAACCAAATAATTTGACACTTCATAGTTGAATTGTTGGATAGCGCATGTACCGTCCGTCTATTTAGTTCATTCAGAACTTGAAAGCCGCATTATGTTACATTACGCAAATAAAAAGGGTAATATCAAATATGCAAACACTGGTTAATTGGAAAATGTCGTTTATAATAAATATTTTTGTTTACATTTTGACGCCTTTTGTCATTCGCTGCAAATAAATTATAATTATATGGTCCCAGTTGGCATATTTCTAGGCTCAAAACCCTTGTCAGATGTACAGAAGACACTCATATGGGATGAATTTCTTGAAATACTCAAACATAGATACATGAAATACTCAGACATCTAGATACAATGTTGTCAACCAATGATGCCCACATTGTCCTTTCTTGCGCTATATAGTGGAACATCAAACATTATTATTCGAACTATTCGATCTTGTCGTTCTCCCTGTAATGCCATTTCACGTCTTTAAAGTTCGAAATCCATACATAAAATCTACGGTAATCACAACGAATGTTTAACTAAGTATTTCAACCTTCATCGTTTGCAGTTCAAAAATCAATTTGGCTACATAATTAAATATGTCGCTCCAACTACTAGTACACAGAAATGTGGCTCTGAATTTTGATGTATTTATCCGGAACAGTGATGTTCATTTAACCTTCACATAACTCGGTGACGAGGGACGCATGACACACCGACTCTCTTCGGTGTTTGCTGATGACACAAGTGCTGTTTACATACCATCCTCTCATCGAACTTGGCAAATATTGGCTTCCGTAAGCCGAATGCCAATATTTGCATTCCCTGGAGATAGTTATCATACCAGCTTTTACTTTTATTTCAATGTAAACGTTCCGAGCATTTTCCCCTCAGCCTCCTCTGAACAACAATATCGTGTTTGTTATGGAGACATGCTAAAGTGCAGTTAGGAGACTGTAGAAACTTAAACAATTACAAAATTTTATACACATCTTGGCTGTAAAGCTAGACAGAACAGCACTGGCATTTCATCATTGAACATACGTAACATGTGAGTGAAATAACAGTCGTAATGCATTTGATAAAGAAGGACGAAAAAAAACACTGAAATAGTACATCATTAAGAATTTCATACTAACCCAAAACAATTCAAATGGCAATGCAATAGCAACGAGAGTTCGAAGAATAACGAAATAGTGATTGAGAAGTAGAGATTAGAGCGCAAAAATAAGACATGAAAGATATTGAGGATATTTATTGAAATCTTGAATTGCACCGCTAATCATTCCTATTATTGGCAGCACATCGCGCAACAAGGAAAGTAATTAAACACAGTTTAATTACTTACATTAATACGATCACTGGCCTGGACACTGATAGTATTAATTCAGATTAATACGATCATTGACCTGGCCAATGATCCTATTATTACATATTAATACGATCATTGGCCTGGCTGACATTACGGGAGCCCAGCGTTCGCACTAAAATTATTTCCGCTCACGCGCACTGTTGCCACTTCACTTCACCTCACTGTCATGACCGGACACTGTCATAACCGCTAAAAATCTTTCATCACACGTGCTTTCTAACTAAACGATGTTTCAGCCCACACGCATTTTCCGCCACTTCAAAATCTGCCACTGTCATATCTGCCACTGTCTTCACACCTAAACAGGCGTACCAACTTCTGGTTATCACTTAAATGAAACTTCAATAAAAAAACGCTAAAAAACGGCATTACGTACCCTAGAAAAATACGTATGTTTGCCGTGCGGGTTAGAAATACGTACCTTTGCCACGCGGGTTAGAAACACGTACCCTTGGTTAGGTTAGGTTGGGTAGGGAAAGTTTCATTAAAGTGATAACCAGTACAATGGTACGCCTCGTGGCTGATTCTGACGTGGATGAAACAGCGTTTAGGCAGAATGTCACTGGCAGATATGACAGTGGCTGGTGTGACTGAGGAGCGCTATGAATGTTCGCTGTTAAAAAATGGTACTGTAGCTAAGTAGTCGGAACAACTTGTGGCTGATAAGGCAGTTGGCGGAGATGAAAGGGGCTGATCTGACGTTAGCTATAAAAGAATTTAGCCCCAAGGATAGCGACCCGACATTACAAATCGCATCTGTCTTCGAACACTCAATACTAACCTATTGCAACGCGAATAAAAATGAGTTCACTAAAACATGCATTTTATTATCTAATTCACCTAAAAGGTATTTCAGTTAACGGACTCGGCACATGGCATCGATTCGCTCTGGCTTTCGCTCGCCTGCTGAGTTTGATCCCAGGTAGTCGTCGGACCGGCGTAGAGCCCTCACGTTGGATGCCGTATCACAGCCATGGACATTGCAGCGAAACGACTATCGCCCCCCCCCCCACAGCGGTCCATTTACAGACCGTCAATCCGATCCGACAGATCGTCCATCTCAGGACCGATGTTGACCAGTCTTCATGCATCTCGAGACCAGTCCTTGCAACAGAACTCGCAATTAAAAAAAATCTTTCAACCGAAATTGATTGAATTATTTTACGTTGAATCAATACATCACATTATATACGACACCATAGATAACGCGGATGAAGCAAAATACCTCCTCCCGCTACTTTGCCTGCCTGTCCCCTCTGGAGCTAATATGCTCTACTTCCCACCACACCTGTACCTGGCCCCAGCTCCTCGTCACCATTCAGCTTCGCATGGACCGATGCAAGGTGGCGAAACGCAGGTACCCTGGACCTCACGAGCTCAATGGTTGTGAACATCTTAGGTCACTACTGGGCTGGTGTCACGACCAGACGGTGAACTAACGGGCTAAACCGTCATGGCAACAAGCAACAGCGACAAGAACTACGGTAACAAATTCTCGTTGCATTACAAAATTAATCTATAATAATTCCTGTGAAGTGTGAACAGTGAGACTGGGCCTCTTGTTCCATCACGGCAGTTACAATCCGTCATCCTCCAACTAAGAAGGGAACGTCTAACTGTGTTAGCAGAACAGAGGAATTCTCACAGTAATTGAGAAAATTTCGAAATAATGCTCCTGATAATTTAAAACCAATAGTTGATCTATTGCGTGATAGAAATGTTCTTGAATTTGAATGCTAATTACTTGACCATATTCTTCTGAACAAAAAAGGATGCTGAACTAACGTTACTAATACAATACTGTTCATTGTGCTTCATTTCTGTTGAATAAATTCTTGACTTGAACGTGAAATATAATAATAATGAAGGTCTGCTCGAATTGCAGTTTTGGAGAGAAAACTTGTCATTCCAAAATGGTCCCTTGTCGAAACTTTTAGAGAACAGAATAACTTTCTTCGGTGAGGTACGGTCGCCAGCAAGAGTTTCCGAAAGTGACGTAAACAAAAAAATAAACAGACAGTGATTTAGCTGTTCCTTCGTTATTTTCAATCACTGTTTGAACTATAAATGTACATACACTCTAACGAATTTAAACGTTTCGAAATAAAATCATTACGTTTTTCGTACCAATCAATGATGAAATATATGTTTGCAGCCGCGGTGGCAAGGTGGATATGGCACCTCTATTCATTTAATTTTGAAAAATACTAATTTCCAATGCATCAGATACATGAAACATGATTTTTCAGACGAGGAAGCGAGTCTTAAAATGGCAAAGTCCTAGGTATTAATTTGTTTTTATACGTTTTTCTCATTGCACAAGATAAGTTGAACTTCAACCTCCGCTGCTTCTTCTTTACCAACTGTGATTCGCTATACATTTAGGTTCCAGACAGGAGGAACAAGAATAGGACTTCATTGTAAAAGTTTTAATAGGCAAAACTTCCGCGCATTAGGCTGAATTATGGTCTCCTTTTTTGAAAGGTTGGCCACAATATTCCTGTTGTGTTACACGCTCTAAAGTATCACGACACGAAGTGCTATAAAGTAGCACGACACGCAGCGCTATAAAGTAGCACGACACACAGCGCTATAAAGTAGCACGACACGCAGCGCTCTAAAGTAGCACGACACGCAGCGCTATAAAGTAGCACGACTCGCAGCGCTATAAAGTAGCACGACACGCAGCGCTATAAAGTAGCACGACACGCAGCGCTATAAATAGCACGACACGCAGCGCTATAAAGTAGCACGAAACGCAGCGCTATAAAGTAGCACGACACGCAGCGCTATAAAGTAGCACGACATGCAGCGCTATAAAGTACCACGACACGCAGCGCTATAAAGTAGCACGACACGCAGCGCTATAAAGTAGCACGACACTCAGCGCTATAAAGTAGCACGAAACGCAGCGGTGCATTATGTTATGAGGCGCAGTGCGGCCGAGCTTGGCGTTGCAGGATGCGGTGCAACAAAGCAATGCGCCTCAAAATCACATAAAAAATAATCTAATATTCTGTTAGAAATCCGTTCAGTGCTGATAAGGTAAATAAGTTTTTCCCTCCAAACTATTTCTTATTTCTATAAAGGTATTGAGAAGTAAATCGGTTGGAACAATTAACTCCTTTTTCTATTAGCGGGACCAACAGGAAAAATTGGAGTAACACACATTCTTTGATGGAGGCAAACAATATTCTTTTAGGTAGCAATAGAACATATTTTGATGGAGCATGAATAATATTATTTGATAGGGTATTTCATTGCCCAATCTTTCAGCGGGCCAGCATGCGAACTGTCAGTCACAGCGAGCCAGCATGCGAACTGTCATTCACAGCGAGCCAGCATGCGAACTGTCATTCATAGCGAGCCAGCATGTGAACTGTCATTCACAGCGGGCCAGCCTGTGAACTGTCATTCACAGCGGGCCAGCATGCGAAATGTCATTCCCAGCGTGCCAGCATGCGAACTGTCATTCTCAGCGGGCCAGCATGCCAACTGTCATTCACAGCGGGCCAGCATGCAAACTTTCTTTCACAGTTTGCCAGTATACGAACTGTCATTCACAGCGAGCCAGCATGCGAACTGTCATTCACAGCGGGCCAGCATGCGAACTGTCATTCACAGCGGGCCAGCATGCGAAATGTCATTCACAGCAAGCCAGCATGCAAACTGTCATTCACAACGGGCCAGCATGCGATCTGTCATTCACAACGGGCCAGCATGCGAACCGTCATTCACAGCGGGTCAGCATGCAAACTGTCATTCACAGCGAGCCAGCTTGCGAACTGTCATTTACAACGGGCCAGATTGCGAACTGTCATTCACAACGGGCCAGCATGCGAACTGTCATTCACAGCGGGCCAGCATGCAAACTGTCATTCACAGCAAGCCAGCATGCAAACTGTCATTCACAGCGGGCCAGCATGCGAACTGTCATTCACAGCGGGCCAGCATGCAAACTGTCATTCACAGCGGGCCAGCATGTGAACTGTCATTCACAGCGGGCCAGCATGCGAACTATCATTCATAGCGAGCCAGCATGCGAACTGTCATTCACAACGAGCCAGCATGCGAACTGTCATTCATAGCGAGCCAGCATGTGAACTGTCATTCACAGCGGGCCAGCATGTGAACTGTCATTCACAGCGGGCCAGCATGCGAACTGTCATTCCCAGCGGGCCAGCATGCGAACTGTCATTCTCAGCGGGCCAGCATGCCAACTGTCATTCACAGCGGGCCAGCATGCCAACTGTCATTCACAGCGGGCCAGCATGCGAACTTTCTTTCACAGTTTGCCAGTATACGAACTGTCATTCACAGCGAGCCAGCATGCGAACTGTCATTCACAGCGGGCCAGCATGTGAACTGTCATTCACAGCGGGCCAGCATGCGAACTATCATTCATAGCGAGCCAGCATGCGAACTGTCATTCACAACGGCCCAGCAGGCGAACTGTCATTCACAGCGGGCCAGCATGCAAACTGTCATTCACGCGGGCCAGCATGCGAACTGTTATTCACAGCGGGCCAGCATGCGAACCGTCATTCACAGCGGGCCAGCATGCGAACTGTCATTCATAGCGAGCCAGCATGCAAACTGTCATTCACAGCGGGACAGTATGCAAACTGTCATTCACAGCGGGCCAGCATGTGAACTGTCATTCACAGCGAGCCAGCATGCGAACTGTCATTCACAGCGGGCCGGCATGCGAATTGTCTGTAATTCACAGCGGTCCAGCATGCGAACAGTCATTCACAGCGGGCCAGTATGCAAACTGCCATTCACAGCAGGCCAGCATACAAACTCTCATTCACAGCAGGCCAGTATGCGAACTGTCATTCACAACGGGCCAGCATACGAACTTTCATTCACACCGGACCAGCATGCGAACTGTCATTCACAGCGGGCCAGCATGCGAATTGTCTGTCATTCACAGCGGTCCAGCATGCGAACTGTCATTCACAGCGGGCCAGCATGCGAACTGTCATTCACAGCGGGCCAGCATGTGAACTGTCATTCACAGCGGTCCAGCATGCGAACTGTCATTCACAGCGGGCCAGCATGCGAACTGTCATTCACAGCGGGCCAGCATGCGAACTGTCATTTACAGCGGGCCAGGTTGCAAACTGTCATTCACAGCAGGCCAGCATGCAAACTGTCATTCACAGCGGGCCAGCATGCGAACTGTCATTTACAGCGGGCCAGGTTTCAAACTGTCATTCACAGCAGGCCAGCATGCGAACTGTCATTCACAGCGGGCCAGCATGCGAACTGTCATTCACAGCATGCCAGCTTGCGAGCTGTCATTCACAGCGGGTCAGCATGCGAACTGTCATTCACAGAGGGCCAGCATGCGAACTGTCATCCACAATATTTCATTTAGATTCGCTCTGGTAGTGTTCTGTCTGTTGCAGTTCTTCTTCCAAGCCCTAATTTCTTTTATCTGCTGCGTCATCACCTGTGCGGTGAGGCACTCTGATGTCCGTCGAAGCATATCTAAATCTAACTATATATGTTAGGAAAGTGTGTTGCAAAATAGATGACATGATAATTTCTTGAACAAAAAAAATACCTTCATTTCCGAGCCCACATTGCGTTGCATCTCGTAATTTATTCTATGCCTTTTAATTCGTAATTTTTCAACTTCATAACAGGTTCAGAAATATTTCCGTGTTTGATTTCATCCAATTATTATAATTTTACTCAATTGCACTGACAAAATCCCTCCGCAAACAATATGACTACACAAACTTTTTTAATTCACGAATCTTCCAATCGACTGCAAAGAAAGTAAGGCTACCCAAATTACTATTTATTCAACACAATTATACCCATGGCTCCACATCAATCAACACATCAGACATAACAGCATTGCACAAGACCCTCGTCCCGTGAAGCAAGAGCACTGGTTGCAGCTGGTCCTCAGATGGCATACATTTGGGAGGTTAACACTCCTGGATATTCTGGCCCCCGTAAGGAGAGTAGGAATGTTTCAAGGTCTTGCACAGTCGTAAGGAGAGGCGGACTGATCCTTGGTCCTGCACACTTGTAAGAAGAGGAGCACTGTTCCTTGGTCCTGCACAGTCGTAAGGAGAGGAGAACTGTTCCTTGGTCCTGCACAGTCATAAGGAGAGGAGGACTGATCCTTGGTCCTCCACAGTCGTGAGGAGAGAAGGACTGTTCCTTGGTCATGAACAGTCGTAAGGAGAGGAGGACTGTTCCTTGGTCCTCCACAGTCGTAAGGAGAGGAGGACTGTTCCTTGGTCCTCCACAGTCGTAAGGAGAGCAGGACTGTTCCTTGGTCCTGCACAGTCGTAAGGAAAGGAGGACTGTTCCTTGGTCGGTCCTGCACAGTCGTGAGAAGAGGAGGACTGTTCCTTGGTCCTGCACAGTCGTAAAGAGAGGAGGACTGTTCCTTGGTCCTCCACAGTCGTAAGGAGAGGAGGACGGTTCCTTGGTCCTGCACAGTCGTAAGGAGAGGAGGACTGTTCCTTGGTCCTCCACAGTCGTAAGGAGAGGAGGACTGTAACTTGGTCCTGCACAGTCGTAAGGAGAGGAGGAATGCTCTGTAACTGGCCAAAGCACGATCGGGAGTGAGCGACTGAAGTCAGGACGCGCAACTCGTGCGTCTTTTTCTTGAACTCACCGCTTGTGCCGCTCGTATACGTTTAACTGCGCACACATGGTCGCGGGGAACAGGTGACCGCAGAACGTCGACCAAGTGCAGGTGTGTTAGAGTCGTTGTTGGTCGTTATTGATGCTCAAAGTGTTTATAGATGTTTAGAGCTTTGAGTGCTAACGTTTATTGATGTTAAAACGTTAAGTGGTAAAGTTGATTGATTTTTAAAGCGTTACGTGATCCCGATTCGATGCACAGAAATTTAGGAAAGCATATAGATAAAATTGAAGTCTTCCGTTTTCGCGTGTCAGACGGGCCATGCCTTTGGTGCAGGAAGCCTACATGTGTTGAGAATCCAGTAGTCTTATCTACGCTGTGAATCCAGTAATCCTGTCTACGCTGTGAATCCAGTTCTCCTGACTGCGCTGCGAGAATCCTGCCTACGCTGAGAGTAGTACTTCCTACGCTGAGAGTAGTCCTGCCTACGCTGAGAGTAGTCCTGCCTACGCTGAGAATAGTCCTGCCTACGCTGAGAGTAGTCCTGCCTACGCTGAGAGTAGTCCTGCCTACGCTGAGAGTAGTCCTGCCTACGCTGAGAGTAGTCCTGCCTACGCTGAGAGTAGTCCTGCCTACGCTGAGAGTAGTCCTGCCTACGCCTGCCTGCCAGAGCAAAGGGGCCCGTTTGTGTGGCCCCCGCTTTTGGGGAAGCTCATCAGCTGTTCTACCACGGCCGAGTAGCGAGTCTATAATTGGCGCCCGCCGGTTGATTCTCCTACAGCCGCCCCCAACGAACAGAGCACCATTTCTTCAGCATTACCCAATTTAGCTAAGTATTGTTCCATGCTCCGTCTTCGTGAATACCTCATTGTTAGTGATCGTTCTCTTGTTTCTTGTTATTCTAAAATTATATTCATTATAAACCGTGTCATGCGTTTCATGCCTTCCGGATGGGACTGATTGGGGTTGCTGGTGTTAATATTGCGATCCAGCGATTATGATAAAGATACGAGCCCTTTACATGCTCCAAGGTCCTGCACTTTGTAAGGAGAGGAGGACTGCTCCAAGGTCCTGCACTTTGTAATGAGAGGACTGCTCCAAGGTCCTGCACTTTGTAATGAGAGGACTGCTCCAAGGTCCTGCACTTTGTAATGAGAGGACTGCTCCAAGATCCTGCACTTTGTAATGAGAGGACTGCTCCAAGATTCTGCACTTTGTAATGAGAGGACTGCTCCAAGATCCTGCACTTTGTAATGAGAGGACTGCTTCAAGGTCCTGCACTTTGTAATGAGAGGACTGTTCCAAGGTCCTGCACTTTGTAATGAGAGGACTGCTCCAAGGTCCTGCACTTTGTAATGAGAGGACTGCTCCAAGGTCCTGCACTTTGTAATGAGAGGACTGCTCCAAGGTCCTGCACTTTGTA
>SDVV010044046.1:0-10193 GCA_016164225.1 Gammarus roeselii
CTTTCCCGCCCTTGGCATCCCGCTGTCGGGATGGTCGTGGGTGGGGGGGGCCCGGCCATTATGACGCGGCGGGGGCAAACCAGTGAAAACTGTCGGGCCCTGCTGCTGACGACGGTTCCTCGGTACATTCGGGACCCAGAGTGTAAGTTGAGGGGCTACCGGCCGGACCCTTTAGCACAAAAGGGCTAAGTTGTGTGAGTGTGAGCATGTGAGGGTGTGAGGTGCGCCTTGCCGTCGGCCACCCCCCTTTCTGGGGGATGCGGCCTAGTGTCTGTATCTTTATAACTTGATTTTTCCTACCCTTTTGTTACATTACTAATCGACTGAGCTAATCGGACGGAGTTACAATACTGACGGATGCGCAAAGAAAAGCACAAGCGAACAAATAGAAACCTACAAGAAAAATCCATTCGATACAAGAGTGAGGGATTGCGTAACTAATCAGTGTTAAACGAACAAGCACCTGGGCACGCCCCCTAACACGGCAGAACACTCGTGCTCACCCACACGCATGGTCGGGCAAACAACACGCCAATACAACAGCTTATATCGACAGTGACAGAAAAGTTTTAGTCTCGAAAACCAAACGATCGAAACGGGATTAAAAAGCTAAATTTCGAGGAGGGTTACTAAGAATAAAGAATGTGTTTTTTTAATTGAGATTTCAAAGTTTTAAGTTCCAAACAAAATTTTAGTAATTTGAGAGTTTGTTCAAGTATTGAATCTTCTGGACAAAGAATATCTTTAGCAGTTCATGTTGCAAAAAATGGGGCAAGCAAAATCATTTTTGGTCCGAAAATAAGTTAAATAAATTTCCAGGTGGTTCAATTAATCTTACTAATGAAATAGAAGTTGTCAGGGTTGAACAACGATGAAGACATTTAGACGGAGCTTCAATATTTCACAGTGCTATCTAGGATCTAACATCAAAAATGTATTAGATCATAACCTCAATTTCCACCATCAATCCAAGAGGAAATATGCCTGTCAAGGCAAAGCCTGGCTCAAGCAGCTCACCCTGAAGCCGGGAATTAATTAACACAAGAACAAATTATCGCCGCATTAGGAATACGGCAGCAGCGCTGCAAATAGATTGATGTTGCCACCTGCATGGACAGTGGAACCTTTATAGCAAAGACAACAAGCTACACCAATACGTCACGGCGTACGCTCTGGATTTTCCAGACCCTAAGCACTATCTGGGTGAAGGACTCCGAAGTACGTTCACATTCGTTTACAAATCGACGCCGATTTGATGCACTGTGCTATTTCAAGTGTGTGAGGAGTAAATAAAGGTTGCAGTGAACTTCGCAGAATGTCAATTGCTTAATTAATATATTACCTATGAGTGCGTTCGATATGCACCAGCTTTCCAAAATAGCTACGACTCCCATACTCTTACGAGCAGATGGTACACGCCCTCTTTGCCATGTTGATTTCCGCTGTATTTTGACAACGATGTAATTTATACTCTCAGCAGCAGTTGGTCCAGAGTATTTGACTGGCCCAAGTGTCAGTTGTTACTGACACTTGGGCCCGTATACAGTGTCTTGGGTGATATGAACATAATACGACTCATTCACTAGGGGGGCGTCACCCAGCTTGGACCAGCTAACAAGGAGGAGGAAGAATTATTGGGATAGTCAAGGGATATATATTTACCATGGGACTGAGTGTTCTCCAGCTGCTATGTGGGAGTATAGAAGCATGCATCGTCTGAAAAGAGGGTTCAGCTCAAACATATCATAGGTTGGTTTGAGATGTCGTCAACCAGCCTGAACCAGGTGTTTCTGGAAATGAAGTATGGCTTTGTAGGCGGAATACAGCCAAAATTACCGTGATACAGAGCGTGGACCGTCGACCCGTGGGGGTATACAGGCTCGAACTGTCTGACATGATGGGGCACCACCATAGCTCCGGTACTGAAGGAACACACAGGAACAAGCGATGGTTGGAGAATACAAATGCTTGAAGATCACAACGCAAGACTATAGATGAGTCTTTTCAGGGAGGGTTACAACAACAAAAAATACGGATATATAATATTTGAGCCTCAAATGATGTGAAAATTAAAACGAACAAGTGCCTGTATTTATCTTCATGAATGCGATTTTGAAGCTTTCAATCATTTCTTACTGAATTTTTAATTTATCAAATCTAGGAAATGAGTGCAGGGTGGTCTCCTGAGCAAGAACATGTGAATAAACTGATCGGGAAGAGGCGCCGGCCGCAGACACGCCTTTTATTTATAATTAATGAGCATCAGGTGTTTAAGGTGTTATGACGCTATCAAGGTTGATGTAAAGGAGTTTGGTAGTATCATGTCTTCACATCTTAACGGGCTTGACAGCGGTCTTCCAATGGCACATAACACATCTGAAGATATACAATTTATTTTGCGTATGGATTTGAGATTGGTTAACACTATTGATTAGTACCAATCTGTAAGGTAAAAAGTATTATGTATGTGGGTGAAATAAAGAGTATCATGTGTTTTTCTTGCATTAAAAAGTAGCATGTATTTGCGGGCATTAAAAAGTATCATGTATTTCCTTGCATCAACAAATGAACCAATATAAAATCACAATTTGTATTTCTGTAAATACTCTAAAACTCTATCACGCCAGTCTGTCTTCCTGTCTGTCTGGCGTCGCACCCTTGAATCATTAATAAGATACTGGTCGGATTAAAGGCCGGATCGGACTAGGAGGAAAAACATGTGATCCGGAAAATAATTGGTTTCTGCAGCGAGCTCAGAGCATTATAGGTCACAGGGCTTTCTAAGCCTGTGAAACTAAATTACCAAAGTTAAACTCAAATAATAGTCGCATAATAAATGCCATCAAATGAAGGAAGGCTTCGCGAATCATTAATAAGAAGAGTTAAAAAGTTGATTCTCTGTTTCCTTGACCTCCTCGAGGACTTTTAATATGATGCGAGTTATTTCACCAGACTAGGAAACAACTTCCTTTAGAATGATCAATTCAAACGTCTTTTGATGAAACGATGTTGCACAATTTCATGAATGTCTAAACATTAATGTTGTCAACTTCGGCGCTGCCTTGTACGTGTCTACCGTCCAGGAACTCGGGTATAATTCATTCTCAACGTTTTCCAGCCCACGATACTCGAATGTATCGGAAGTGACGAGACCAATCTGGATGTTCTGTATCGCAGCTACATGAGCTAGCTGTTCTGTATCGCAGGAGCCTACATGATCTGGATGTTCTGCTTCGCAGCTACATAATGTGGATGTTCTGCATAACAGCTACATGATATGGATGTTCTGCATCGCAGCTACATGATCTGGATGTTCTGCATCGCAGCTACATGATCTGGATGTTCTGTATCACAGCTAAATTATCTGGAAGTTCCGTATCGCCACTACATGATCTGAATGTTCTGTATCGCAGCTACTTGATCTGGATGTACTGTATCGCAAGGACTTGATCTGGATGTTCTGTATCGCAGCTACTTGATCTGGATGTACTGTATCGCAAGGACTTGATCTGGATGTTCTGTTTCGCAGCTACTTGATCTGGATGTACTGTATCGCAAGGACTTGATCTGGATGTTCTGTTTTGCAGATACATGATCATTCATAGAACCTGATCATACGTGTGTTCAGTAGTGCAGCTACATAATCTTGCGTGGAACATGATCATGCGTGGGACATGATCATGCGCGTGTCTTGTATCACAGCTACATAATCATGCATAGGACATGATCATCCGTGTGTTCTGTATCGCAGCTACATGATGATGCACGCGAGACGAGTGAGTCCATCTTCCAGCGACTGATTTCATCACTACCCGTCGATTCAGATAAAATCGACCGGTGAAGAAAAACACAACCTCTCAATCTAATTATTCTGGAAGTAAATCGTGTTCTAAACTGTGAAATGACACAAATCCGTTAGGAAAGCAGCGTACATCATGCGATTAACTCTGGTTCGTCGAGTCATTTGATATCAAGTGACGTCATGTGAAGGGATATCGCTTCACCCATTTCGAAAACAGCGCTGGGAAAAATAAACTACATGCCATAAAAAAAATACTCTTCAGTCGGTATGAGTACGATCCTCATTACCCACGTCTACTGAAATAACCAGCGCAGGTACCCGACGCTTCGTCGACGGTACACAGGAGCATTGTTCTATTGTTTCCGGTCCTGCCCCTCGTTTCCACCTATGAACCACGAACCAATGTCCTATCGGTGTAATATGTGTGGCTTTGCTCGATGTTTGAATTATCATGTGGTAAATGGGAAGAAGACGTCCTATCCCATCACTTTTCCGTATTCGTGTTATGTCTAATGTCCGTCGTTCTGCAAACGTAGTTTTGAAATCCCTGCTTCAATACAGTAAAAATTTAAGTGGTTCACGACTTCCAATACCGGAAAAAATAGGTGCCACTTTGTCACCAGCTGCACGTGTACACTGCAATACAGCATTATTCTAAGCATGTTGTCATGCGGCATTTTAGTAAAAGTAATTTATTGGTACCTACATATGTGTTCCATGAAAGACAACGGGGAGGAAACAACGTGCAGGGTCGTTACTAGTCACTTACGTCATTTAAACCAAATAACAGACTTAACCGTCAAATTTGGTTCAACTTTGCGGAAACTTTTTCCATTAGCCATGTTTACACTCGTCAGATGTCCACCTTATCATGTTACGCTTGCTCAAAGTTGCCCTAGCATATATTCTGAGGAGCTTCATTTAAGTCAGAACATGATTATATATTTTGCTTGTTTGCGTTAGGATTCCGTCAATGCGCCGGGGTACTGACGAGTCGTGGCTCTGGAAGACAGGATGTGTTTTTTTCATGAGCCAGCCTTCTAATTCTTGCCTACCTTAAAGTGAAGACAGACACGTCTTTAATAGTACAAATCGACCAACTCGTCTTTTACTTGCGACCGACCAACCCTGACTATTCGGGGAAAAGTTGAATCATAACAGCAAAAATAATGGCTGGATGTCAGTGCGCCAGAACAATAAGACAAAATCTCATGGATACTGCCTGTGTATAAATTAACTTATCATAACAACGGCTCAAAGAAAATAACATGAGGCTATAGAGCACAATGGAGTATACCTAAACTATAGGTGGTGGGTCTTTATAGCTATAGAGCACAATGGAGTATACCTAAACTATAGGTGGTGGGTCTTTATAGAGAGAGAGCACAATGGAGTATACCTAAACTATAGGTGGTGGGTCTTTATAGAGAGAGAGAGAGCACAATGGAGTATACCTAAACTATAAGTGATGGGTCTTTATAGAGAGAGAGAGCACAATGGAGTATACCTAAACTATAAGTGATGGGTCTTTCAATTCTGTATCAGGTTTGCGGTAAGACAAGGTTTGGATGGACTCCTTAAAGTGCATCAGTCTGAACCCGATCCTGGGTTTTGGGATAGTATCGCTTAAGTTGTGGGGACCAATTCATTAATGTGGGGAACAATTAATTAATACAACTGGACCCGCTGATTCTCCAACATATACGGAAAACTTTCCATCGCATTTAGAAAAAAACAGCTGAGTAGACAAACTGCAATGTGTATGAAAAAATAATTAATGCCCATAATGCAAAGCTATTTGATCCTTGTTTAGAAAAAAGAGTGTGTTCATTTATCCATCTGTTTATCTGTGTGTCTGTCAATCACACATTTTCAAATAAACATACGGGCAAATAGGTCGGGCCGGATAGGAATACGTTGCAAAAGGCCGCGAAGCTCACCTGACTTTTCAAAATAATATATTCGTTACTAAGAATGATAGTCGTGCAACACACGCTAGAGCAGACGAGGGCGGCTTGTCGGACAATAAAATAGTCAAACTCTAGCAATGAGGTTCCTAGCAAAAACTCACTTGCGAATGTCAATTGAACAGTTTTGTTGTACAGAAAAATATGCTGAACAATTTTAACGCGAGCTAAATTTGAATGGTATGAAACTCAAGAGCTCATTGACGTACAGGTGAACATTATTTAGGATATAGAAACTGGGCCGAAGCATTCAAGTCCTGGAGACGACTTGATATTTAGGGACAATAATGACGAGCTTCACAACAAAGCTTGTCCACATAGTAAAGATTCCGATCGTAGTTTGAGAAAATGACTCGCCTCGTTGAGAAACTGAGCCGTTTCACTTTACGTACACCCACCATGAACGTGCAATAGCATTTAACTTCAGGAATACTCGGCCTTTCTAGTCTATTTTGTCCTCCATACATGTAGGCAGGTGTATGCACATATGAATGTGTATTACATTGTTTGTCATCCATATATGTAGGTAGGTGTGTGCACATTTTGAATGTGTATTTGTATGTGTACATGTATGATGGTAAATTGTGAAATCCATTTCAGTTCCATGAAGTCGACCCAGCAGCACACTAGAGATGAGCTGCGATGTATTCATTTTGGATTTATCAATCCCATGCCCATGTGTTTTTTATAAGATTTTCAATAACATATATTGCGAATCATGTTTTGAAACATGAAGTAGCTACAAACCGGCCGCCGACAGGAAATGTGCTGTCGCAAATTCCCTTTATCTCTCGTTTTGCTAATTTAAATAGCGCTTATGAAAAATAAGTTGGATGTATTATACCTTAGTATTGAAAACCCATTGCTAGACGATGGAAATTAATGATTTAATAATAATAATAATATCTTGCAAAGAGAGTAGAGTTTCTTCGTTTGTTTGTCATGCTCTAACAGCAAAAATTGGGAAATAGATTCAAAATTAAAATTTAGAAATCAAACGCCAATGCATTGTTTGCTGTATCACAAATACGGACCAATGAAAGGTTGCGTTACCTCTCCAAAATACTTAAACAAAATGTACATTAGCCGTATCACAATTACGACAGCATCGTGAGAGAGAATCACAGTACTATTCAAACAAGAGAAGAAATTCCTTTGTATCCTAATATCAGTTATGAACGGGATACGGCAGGCAAGGTTGCGTAATGGTAAGCAGGTACGAAAGACAATAGATTAAATACATAAAATGGACGGGAATCCTTATATCCAATTTAGCCGTCAACGAAGTGACCGGAACCTGCTCTAGTCGAGACTAAATTTGAGCTGTTTTCCCTGTCTGCCTGTCCATTAGGAATAATACAGAAACGCAAAAATTAGGAGACCATAATCAGAATGGGCGAAACAGTCAATGTCCGCCAGATTATTCCTTGTAGCACGAATGCTACAACTCCGAAAATACCTTTAAGCGGCAACATATATTGGTCGTATCACGAATACGGCAAAATGATGGAATTGGGCGGCCTCATGACTATTCAAGCAGAGAACGGAGATAAACCTTACTTTGCTATGATGAAATGACACGTGTTTGTGGGAGGAGGAATGGTGGCAGCGACGAAATATGTGATAAATGAACGGGAGAAGAGGCAGGCTGCGACAAGATACTGGGAGCAGAGACGGGACAAGACGAAAGCCAACTTGGGATATAATTTAAATATTCTTTGAACGTCACAGTTTTACCATGAGCGAAGTGACGGGTTTCCTCACAAGATTAGATTAGATTGGATTAAGGAAAACAAACGAGCACGAGTGTTTCCTTTGAAAGAAGTGAAAGAAGAGTGGGGGATAGTCAACGAGGCTTTAGAAATTCACGCACACATACAATAAAATGAAGGTTGTAAGGACAGAAAGGAGAAGGACCACCACTACTGTCACCACTACCTACTACCGTATCCCCACTACTACCCGGGGCATTTCAGCCTCGGAGAAGAAAAGGTCGGGAGTAAGTTTGACTAGTTCAAGAACGGGGCGAACAAGATGAGAAGTGAAGAATTCGGGTTTCAGCTGTCGCATCTCAGACGGTCGAGCAGAGACGGACACGCTCATACGCTCAGCGGACTCACACTTTTCCTCGAGTGCATGCTTGTTGGCTTGCCCTAGAGGCTGGGTCAGACGGATTCCAACTAGGTATTGAGTCTACTTCCAAAGGAGCATATGGGAAGTAAATTTCGACAAATATGTGCACATTTAGGAGAGCAACACACCCAGTTGCCTCGGTAGTGGTCCTCCCCCATGTGCTCAGAAGATTAAATCTTCTGCATGCATGTGGTTCCTTGAAGGCTGTCGCACTTCGAGGTGAGACGTCGGAGTGACACCTCCCGGGAAGAGAGTTGCTCGTGACATCACCTGAGTTTAGTCAAAAGAAACACAAGTATTTTAAATTTTGAACAACGGGTATTATTGCAAGTTTTTGTCCAAGGAGGCACGAATATTTACGTTTTGAAATTATGTTGAATCGAGTTTAGTCAGCAGGAACTAAAGAATTTTGAATTTTGAAAAACAGTTATTGCAAGATTTTAATCCAGAAAAGGCAAGAACCAATATCTACATTTTCAGGTAGGCTCGAACATCGAGTTAGTCTAAAGAATCATAGGCTCTTTTTTGAACAGTTATAGCAAAGTTTTAGTCCAAAAGGGCAAAACCGGTCTTTACATTTTGAAAAAAATTGACACATCTGTGGAGAAAAGGTTAGCACATATACGTCTCTCTGTTCCCTGTTGCACTAGGTCTCGCCCGAATCTGTGCTACAAGAGAAAGAGAAGACGGTTAGTTCATTCACACTGTATTAAGGAATAATTTGTAAGATGAGATGCCGGGCACCTGCAATATATGTCATTATATTTCAGATGTTTCAGGGTAAGACACCAGAGGGGCATCTCCTATATATATATAGAATATTTCGCGGTGAGATGTCAGTAGGGCATCTCTTTGAAATGTTTTTCTACTAGGAAACCGGCGTTGCCACCCAAAGGGATCAATTTTCTGGTGGTGTCTGTCTTTTTCTTTTTTTTTTCTTCCCTCCTGACAAGAAGGGAAGAAGAGAAATAAGAGAGAGTATTATCGTGTCGACAGTGCCCTTACATAGGAAGGTACTCACTGATTCAACAGATGGATGTTATCCCCATTTCTCTCCTTTCTTTTCTCTCCCGACAGGGAGGGTAGAAAAGTAAAGATAAAAATACCATCGCGTCAACAAGATATCTCGGTAGGAAGATACTCATTGCCTCAACAATGGATGATATCTGTCGAATATACGTCGTACTGTAGAGTTGAGCAAGCTCTCTTCCTGGTGTGGTTTCAATTTTGACATATCATGGGGTGTGGGGTTGAGCCGCCGTTGCGGCTTATCGGTAAGCGTCGCTGGGTCGCCCGGAAACTTCACCCGCACAAGTTCGTAAAATCTACGCCGTACCTTAGAGTTGAGCAGCGCTCTCCTCCTGGTGCGGTTGGATTTTTGCATAGCATGCTGAGAAGCCGCACCTCCTGGTGCGGCTTCTCAGCAAGCGCCAGAGGGGCATCTCCACAAACTTCACCCGCGCTGCTTCGTAATTGTTATCTATCTTCCCCCATTTCTCTCCTCTCTTTTCTCTCCCGCAGGGAGGGTAGAAAAGTGAAAGAAAAAGACCACTGTTTCAGCAAGGTAACTCCGTAGAATGATACTCATTGCCTCAACAATAGATGATATCTGTAAAATCTACGTCATACCATAGAGTTGAGCAAAGCTTTCGTTCTGGTGCGGGTTCGATTTTTGCATATCATGGGGTGTGGGGGTGAGTCGCCACAGACTGAGTCACCACAGACTTCCCCCTCACTAGTTCGCATTTGTTGTATATCTTTCATCATTTTTATTCTTTCTTTCCTCGCCCACAGGAAGGGTAAAAAAGTAAAAAAATGCCATCGTGCTGGCAAGATTTCTCCGTAGGAAGATATTCGTCGCCTTCAACAATTGATGATACCCGTCGAATCTAGGCCGAATCACAGAGTTAAGCAGGAGCTCTCCTCTTGGTGCGGGTTCGATTTTCGTAAATCATCGGGTGTGGTGGTAAATGCTGGCACCGTACCACATAAGAATAATAAAAACAAAGAGTAAAAATATATGGAATCCCTCCAAGTTTTCACCGCCGCATCGAGATAAGCAGGCCCTCCTACTACTTCGCTGGAGTTGGGAAACAAGTTTTTGAAGAGGTAACCCGGGAAGCTTATCAAGGATTACAGAGCGACGCAACAGGTACATGAAGTCCAAAAGCTTTCGATGGAGACAGTGACCATGAAGCAAACGTCAAATGGAAACCAAAGCAAGTATCGCAACACGAAGTAAAACGAGCTGTATTTGCCTTGAGGAACACAAATTCTTCAGGAATAGATGG
>SDVV010044047.1:0-10193 GCA_016164225.1 Gammarus roeselii
AAACGAGCATGACACTCCATACATCCGTGCAAATGAATAAACGGGTGTGACACTCCGTGCATCCGTACAAATTAATAAACGAGCATGACACTCCATACGTCCGTGCAAATGAATAAACGGGTGTGATACTCCGTGCATCCGTACAAATTAATAAACGAGCACGAAACTCCATACATCCGTGCAAATTAATAAAAGGGGGTGACACTCCGTGCATCCGTACAAATTAATAAACGAGCATGACACTCCATACATCCGTGCAAATGAATAAACGGGTGTGCATGCATCCGTACAAATTAATAAACGAGCATGACACTCCATACATCCGTGCAAATGAATAAACGGGTGTGACACTCCGTGCATCCGTACAAATTAATAAACGAGCATGACACTCCATACGTCCGTGCAAATGAATAAACGGGTGTGATACTCCGTGCATCCGTACAAATTAATAAACGAGCACGAAACTCCATACATCCGTGCAAATTAATAAAAGGGGGTGACACTCCGTGCATCCGTACAAATTAATAAACGAGCATGACACTCCATACATCCGTGGAAATGGATAAACGGGTGTGACACTCCGTGCATCCGTACAAATTAATAAACAAGCATGACACTCCATACATCCGTGCAAATGAATAAAAGGGGGTGACACTCCGTGCATCCGTACAAATTAATAAACGAGCATGACACTCCATACAATTGTGCAAATTAATAAACGGGGGGTGACACTCCGTTCATCCGTGCAAATTAATAAACGGGCATGATACTCCATGCATCCTTGCAAATTAATAAACGGGCATGAAACTCCGTGCACCCGTGCAAATTAATAAACGGGCATGAAACTCCATGCACCCGTGCAAGTTGACGCGTCATAAAATATCGTTTAATAGTCGCCAGATTCGTTTAGTTTAGCATGAACACGACGTACGGTAACTCGACATCAATGATTGAAACACCGTCGAAGTTTATCGAATGCATGTATATTCAACAATACACCAGATCAACATAAAAATACTTTTTGATTCAAACAGAAATTTGTAATCCCCTTTTTTAGGTATACAGGATATGAGTGGTATACAGGTATACAGTGGTATACAGTGGTATACAGTGGTATACAGGTATACAGTGGTATACAGGGTGTGAGTGGTAATGAATGGATCAAGCAGAAAATCATTTTGAACATTACAAGACATTTTTCTCGTGTAGGTTCTGCCAAAGTGACTCATGTGGACACCTTGTGCGTTGTAAGGGATGTTTATTTGCTTAAGGTATCATAAATAGCTCTTCTATTGGCTTTTATTGGTCCGATGGATGGCCATGATAACGAACGCCGCATCCCACCAGAGGCTGGGGTCGTGTCTCGGCACCTGCATCAAGGTTGACCTTTCATGGCGGCGGTGTTTAGACTCGATTGACCCAAGCGTCCTTGCGAAGACTCTCGGCCAATGGCCGCTGCCAAGGACGAACGACACAGAGTAGTCAGAGAGTTTACGTTAACACACACAGACCTACTTGTCTGATGACAGAGTGGCTATTTGACAATGCTTGATTATATTTCTAGTGTCAGATCAAACTTTCAGACTGATTCAAGTTTTTTTTTCTTGGATTACAGCCTAGCTGCAGTGCTATAGATTCTCCAATGTGGCCTTTGGGTGTTCAAGTCTTGGCAAACAAACCGAGCGCTACGTTAACGGAGTAACTATAGGCCCCTGTGACCTCAATCACGGCACTTCCAGCTACAAGGTGGAAAGGACTGTGTGCTTCTAAATACATTCATACATACATACATGCATGGCACTTGAAACTGGAAATGTATGACTGTGCCGATGAGCAAACAGGATTCTTAGAACTGGAATGCAACATGGATTGCAGCGTTCCTGCAGCGGTGCGGCGTATCATCCCTTCCCTACCATTCAACTCCCCGCGTATTACCAATATCCCGGCATGTCCGCCCCACACGTACACGTCATGCAGGTAGTGTTATCTCCGGCACCGTGGCAATGTCTCGTAAGTCCCGTCCTGGACTGTTCTACATTGAGGACGGACCACCGCAATGGGACGGATGTTCAGGCGCTGTAAGCTGCTCAGGCGCCGTAACGCGGGCCGGGCACTGTGGCGTGGGTCTGGCACAGTACAGCGGGATAGACACTGTGGAACAGCCCTGGCTCTGTGGGGCGGGTCAAGCGCTGTGGAGTGGGCTAGGCACTGTAGAGCGGGCTAGGCGCACTGGGGCGGGCCAGGTACAATGGAACGGGCTAGGCACTGGGGAAGGACAAGGCACTGTGTATCGGGGCAGACACATTAAGGCGGGCTAGGTATAGTGGAACGGCTAGGTACTGGGGAGCGAACAAGGCCCTGTGGAATGAGGCAGGCACAGTGGTGCGCGCCAGGCACAGTGAGGTGAACCAGGCATCATTATTATTATTAGATAATTTATTTCCATTGTCTGGCAATGGGTTTTAAATTTTTTTAGGGAATAGATAAATTCTTAAACATAAGACATGAAAATTCATTAACAACTACGCTACTTGAATTAACGAAAACGAGAGTTCAATTTGAATTCGTCACAGCTCATCTCTGAGGGCCGCCGGTTCGGATTACACGGAGAGAAATATTATTAACTATAGTATCATCGGTGCACATACAGAAAATGTCTATTTTGACAAAATAATTCCGATTATATAGCGTTGGGAAAACCAGCAACACGCGGGGTTGAAAAATAAGAAATACTTGGGGTAGATAAATAACAAATACATGAGTGTGGAAAATAACAAGTACATGAGGTGGGAAATCACGCATACATGTGGTTAAAGTCCCGAGAATATGGGTTTGGGATATCAAAATGTGCTAACATATTGTAGTAAGTAGTCTACATTATTGTACGATGACAAAGATGTGGATGGACGACATGAATTATACAGAAGATATGAATACAGTATCGGGTTGGGAAATCGAAAAGCGCTAACATATTTTAAAGATGGGTCTAAACCATTGTATTAATAATGAAGGGGTGAAAAGGCGACATAAGTTATACAAAAAAAATTATACATAAACTACATACCAAAAACTGAATACACAATATACACACTTCAAGACCGCTAGGCGATGATTAAATGATTGACAATCAGAATAATACAATGCTCGTGTACACAAGTCGGATGCATATACTTCTGTTATAGAAGACAAAGCAAATATTAACTTATAAGGCAATGATTGTATCATCAAAAAATGTATGGTAATTGTTAGAAATAATTCAATGAATTTTATTAAAATCGAGTTAGCCTTTGTCAAAGTTGGAAGCTGCTTATCGTTCCTCGAAAACACTGAGTTCGTATTTTAATTATACTGAAACGACTGGAACATTTAAAACATAGAAATAGACAAAACGCTAGTTAACACTTATGGTAATTGGCAAAGACAATTATGATCGGAAGCAACATAGAAAACATAAAACGATTAGATGGTGTCTCAATGTTGAGAGTTATGGTGGTGGTGGTTGGTGGGGGTGGTGGTCGCTCAAGAACAGAATGCTTTTTCTGGTTACTGGTATTATTCATTTAGCTTGTGTTGGTGGGTAAAGTTACCGTTTTGAATTGATCGGTCAATAGATGTTCATTAAGCCTATTCTTGCAGAACGTGTTGGATTCAAGATTCTTGAGGCTTTTTGGGAGGAGGTTCCAGGATTTTGGTCCTGGGGTCGAATAAGCTCGACAGGCAGTTTCTGTTTTCCTGTGTTCAATGTGCAGAGTATCATTATTTCTTGTGAATCGATGCATAGTGAAATGGGTCAGGCAAAGTAGAACGGGCCAGGCACACTGGGCGGGCCAGTTACAATGGAGCGTGCCGAGCACAGTGGAACGAGCCGCTCACTGTGGAGCGGGTCAGGCACAGTAGAGAGGGCTAAATACATTGAAGTGGGTGAGGCACCGTAGAGCGGGTCAGGCAAACTGGAGCGAGCCAGTCACTGTGAAGCGGGCCAGGTACTGTGGATTGGGTTAGACACAGTGGAGTGGCCCAGGAACTGTGTTGCGCACCAGGCACTGTGGAGCAGGCCAGGAGCTGTGGAGTGCACCAGGCACTGTGGAGCGGGTCAGACACTGGGAAGGAGGTCAGGCATTGTGGACGGAGGCCTGGACTTTGCAACGGCCCAAGAACCTCAAAGCGGGCCAGACACAGCGTATTGAGATGGTCAGGCACTGTGGTGCGTACCAGACACTGTAGCACTGGTCAGACATTACGGCGCGGACCAAGCTTTTTGACGCGGACCTAACACTGTGGCACGGGTCAGCTACCACAGTGCGGGTATGGCACTGTGGTGCGTACCAGACACTGTGGCACTGATCAGACATTACGGCGCGGACCAAGCCTTTTGATACGGACCTAACACTGTGGCACGGGTCAGCTATCATAGTGCGGGCCAGGCACTGTGGAGCGGACCAGACATAGCGAAACGAGAAGATCAGATGCTGTGGCGCAGCCCAGGCTCTGTGGCGCGAGCCAGTAACTGCGGCGGGGCAGTTAGCGTAAAGCGGGCCAGGCACTTCGGCGCAGGCAAGGCTTATGTACTACCTGGTCCGCACTACAGTGCCCGGTCCGCGTCACAAAGTCTGGCCTGCTCCACAGTGCCTGGGTCGCTCGCTCCGCTGTCTGGCCCACTCCATGCAATATTGCGTGGTCTAGGCACGTGGTTCAGGCACTGTAGCACGTGCCAGGACTGTAGCGCGGGTCAGGCACTGTGGCGAGAACCAGGCTCAGTAAATCGGGCCAGGCACTGTAGATCGAGCGAGGCATCTTGGAGCGGGCCAGGCGCAGTGAAGCGGGGAGGTATTGTGGCCTGGTCCAGGCACTGTAGAACGGGTCAGGCACCGTGGTTCTGCTGCCGGATGCAAGGATGAGGCGGCGGAAGCAGGGCTCGACGATGCTCTATTGTCGTCGCAAGAGGCAAAGGAAGTCAGTGGGAGGAGGCCCCAGCACGAGCCGAGGTGAACCTCCTCAGCAATACGAGGCCTCGTGTGCTAAGGCAGGTGACGATGAACCCTTCCCTTGCCACCAAAGACACAACCTCGGCAATAGAGGAGTCCCATTGTAACGGGGGTTCTTCGCTCTCATTTGTAAAAAACTCAATTTCGGCACGACGGACGACATACCTACTCTGCTTGCGTTTGGTTAGGGATCCATTGATACGTTCCCACCTATTTTACAACCTTAGAAATGAGATACCTCCTTCATTGCAGAGCAAGACGAGTTCAAGAAGCCAAGTTCAAACTGGGCGTTCATTACAATGTTCCAGCATCCGTTCATTCCTGTAACGCATGTCTGTTGTAACATATCTTAGAGCAATGTTGCTTCAACAGTTCCTTTCTCTCAACAGGATGCTCTATTTGTAGTCAAGGTGCACCACCCTGCATCTACTGGTGCTGAAAGCCTCATAGACGTTTGTATGTGAGGCTCAAGAGACGTCTCCCTTCGTCTGGCATCCTCTAACACAGAGAGGATACCGTCATCATTGGCGCAAGATATTTCCTTAAAACTCTATCCTGAACATCCTGCTTCTTTTGTAATCCCGCGTATACAGCGACCCTCACTCGTTTAGACGCGTCCTCCTCCGTTCCGTTCAGGTTCTTTCATTATTTCGGCGTTCTGGTTGGCTACGTGAAGTTGAATAAAGGGTGTGACCCTAGAGGTTATCTAGCACACGCTCTGGCACGCCCTCTGCACCTGTGGTGCACGCCAGGAAAACACCCACTGGAAATAGATTCGCCTGCTGTTTTTACGAAATGTACCTGGGATCTACATCAACAAGGCCCACATCACAGTCAGCGCTATATAAGCGCCACTGAGAAATTTCGATCGAGTGTTTTAAAAGAATGTGGATGAACAGCGGGATCTTGTTAAGGGAAAAGGAAGCTGAAAATCAATCACGTGGATGCATACAGCCTTACTGATGATAAGCAATCGTCTCACGAAGCCAAATCATTTAATCATAAGCCAGTGTGCATGGGATGAATTGAGCAATCGTCTAACGGAGCCAAATCATTTAATCATAGGCCAGTATGCCAGGAATTAATTGGTGATAAGCAATCGTCTCATGGAGGCAAATCATTTTATCATAGACCAGTATGCCAGGGATGAATTGCTGATAAGCAATCGTCTCATGGAGGCAAATCATTTTATCATAGGCCAGTATGCCAGGGATGAATTAATGATAAGCAATCATCTCACGAAGCCAAATCATTTAATCATAGGCCAGTATGCCAGGAATGAATTGACGATAAGCAATCGTCTCATGGAGTCAAATCATTTAATCATAGACCAGTATGCTAGGGATGAATTGATGATAAGCAATTGTCTCACGAAGCAGAATCATTTACCATAGGCCAGTATGCCAGAGATGAATTGATGATAAGCAATCGTCTCACGGAGCCAAATTCTTTAATCATAGACCAGTATGCTAGGGATGAATTGATGATAAGCAATCGTCTCACAGAGCAGAATCATTTAACCATAGGCCAGTATGCTAGGGATGTATTGATGATAAGCAATCGTCTCACGGAGCCAAATCATTTAATCATAAGCCAGAATGCAAGGGATGAATTGATGATAATCAATTGTCTCACGGAGCCAAATCATTTATTCACAGACCAGTATGCTTAGGATGAATTGAGCAATCGTCTCACGGAGCCGAAGCATTTAATCTTAGGCCAGTATTCCATGTGTGAATTGCTGATAAGCAATCGTCTTTCAGAATCAAATCATTTAACCATTGGCCAGTATGCTAGGGATGAATTTATGATAAGCAATCGTCTCACGGAGCAGAATCATTTAATCAGAGGCTAGTATGCCAGGGATGAATTGCTGATAAGCAATCGTCTCATGGAGGCAAATCATTTTATCATAGGCCAGTATGCCAGGGATGAATTAATGATAAGCAATCATCTCACGAAGCCAAATCATTTAATCATAGGCCAGTATGCCAGGAATGAATTGACGATAAGCAATCGTCTCATGGAGTCAAATTATTTAATCATAGACCAGTATGCTAGGGATGAATTGATGATAAGCAATTGTCTCACGAAGCAGAATCATTTACCATAGGCCAGTATGCCAGAGATGAATTGATGATAAGCAATCTTCTCACGGAGCCAAATTCTTTAATCATAGACCAGTATGCTAGGGATGAATTGATGATAAGCAATCGTCTCACAGAGCAGAATCATTTAACCATAGGCCAGTATGCTAGGGATGAATTTATGATAAGCAATCGTCTCACGGAGCAGAATCATTTAATCATAGGCCAGTATGCCAGGGATGAATTGATGATAAGCAATCGTCTCATGGAGTCAAACCATTTAATCATAGACCAGTATGCTAAGGATGTATTGATGATAAGCAATCGTCTCACAGAGCAGAATCATTTAACCATAGGCCAGTATGCCAGGGATGTATTGATGATAAGCAATCGTCTCACGGAGCCAAATCATTTAATCATAAGCCAGAATGCAAGGGATGAATTGATGATAATCAATTGTCTCACGGAGCCAAATCATTTATTCACAGACCAGTATGCTTAGGATGAATTGAGCAATCGTCTCACGGAGCCGAAGCATTTAATCTTAGGCCAGTATTCCATGTGTGAATTGCTGATAAGCAATCGTCTTTCAGAATCAAATCATTTAACCATTGGCCAGTATGCCAGGGATGAATTGATGATAAGCAATCGTCTCACTGAGCCAAATCATTTAATCATAGGCCAGTATACCAGGGATGAATTGTTGATAAGCAATCGACTTATGGAGCCAAATCACATAATCATAGGCCAGTATGCCAGGGATGCATTGATGATAAACAATCGTCTCACGGAGCCAAATCATTTAATCATAGGCAGGTATGCTATGGATGAATTGATGAGATAAGAGACCGGTGAAGGTGATGGTTCAGTGACATGAACGCCATGGTTGGATCAAGGTATGGTTCAAGCTGTAAGGATTCAAAGTGGGCTTGCCGCCACATGACTCCGTGGTTGGGTCATGGTATGATTCAGGCTGTAGGTATTGAAAGTGGACGTGCCACATGACTCCATGGTTGGATCATGGTATGGTTTAGGCTGTAGGGATTGAAAGTGGGCTCACCACACGACTCCAGGGTTGGATCATGGTATGGTTCAGGCTGTAGGGATTGAAAGTGGGCTTGTCACATGACTCCATGGTTGGATCATAATATGGATCAGGCTGTAGGGATTGAAAGTGGGCTTGCCACATGACTCCATGGTTGTATCATGGTATGGTTCATGCTGTAAGGATTGAAAGTGGGCTTGCCACATGACTCCGTGGTTGGATCATGGTAGGGTTCATGCTGTAGGGATTGAAAGTGGGCTTGTCACATCACTCCATGGATGGATCATGGTATGGTTCAGGCTGTAGGGATAAAAAGTGTGCTTGCTACAAGATTCTGTGGTTGGATCATGGTATGGTTCAGGTTGGACGGATTAAAAGCGGGCTTGCCACATGACTCCATGGTTGGATCATGGTATGGTTCAGCGGTAGGGATTGAAAATGGGCTTGCAACATGACTCCGTGGTTGAATTATGGTATGGTTCAGGATGTAGGGTTTGAAAGTGGGCTTGCCACATGACTCCATGGTTGGATCACGGTACGGTTCAGGTTGGAGGGATTGAAAATTGGCTTGCAACATAACTTCGTGGTTGAATCATGGTATGGTTCAGGGTGTAGGGATTGAAAGTGGGCTTGTCACATGACTCCATGGTTGGATCATAATATGGATCAGGCTGTAGGGATTGAAAGTGGGCTTGCCACATGACTCCATGGTTGGATCATGGTATGGTTCAGGATGTAGGGATTGAAAGTGGGCTTGCCACATGACTCCATGGTAGGATCATGGTATGGTTCAGGCTGTAGGGGTTGAAAGTGGGCTTGCCACATGACTCCGTGGTTGGATCATGATATTAGTACAGGTAGTAGGTATTAACAGTGGGTTTGACACATGAACTTCATGGTTGGATCATGGAAGGGGACAGTTTGTAGGTATTGATAGTGTGCTTGCCGTAAATCCCCCTGGCTTACGCCGTATGCGGTTTCATTACTTCGTTAAACACAAGAAGTCAGGTAACCCAGAAATTAAATTATTTTGAGTGAAAGAATAAGACTTTTATCTAAAACATATAACTTCGGAACAACGAGTGAGTCAGTTTGCTTTCTCGCCAGAGTGAGGTCTGCAAAGGCAAGGGATAGTGAACAATTCCCCTCATTCTTCCCATACAAAACATCGGGTTCAACTTCGGTCATATCACAAATCCTTGCTCCACATGAGGTCATCTCAACGCCAGTCATGTTGGTGCGAGGCAGTGTGGCTAAAGGACTTGGACACACTTCATCCCTACGCGCGTCTTGCTGGTGCGAGGGAGTGTGGCTGAAGGGCTTGGACACACTTCATCCCTACGCGCGTTTTGCTCGTGCGAGGCAGTGTGGCTGAAGGACTCAAAAACATTTTCTCTCTACGGGCGTCCTGCTGGGACGAGGCAGTGCGGCTGAGGGACTTGGACACACTTCTTCCCAACGCGCGTCTTGTTGGTGCGAGGCAGTGCGGCTGAGGGACTTGGACACACTTCTTCCCTACGCGCGTCTTGTTGGTGCGAGGCAGTGCGGCTGAGGGACTTGGACACACTTCTTCCCTACGCGCGTCTTGTTGGTGCGAGGCAGTGCGGCTGAGGGACTTGGACACACTTCTTCCCTACGCGCGTCTTGTTGGTGCGAGGCAGTGCGGCTGAGGGACTTGGACACACTTCTTCCCTACGCGCGTCTTGTTGGTGCGAGGCAGTGCGGCTGAGGGACTTGGACACACTTCTTCCCTACGCGCGTCTTGTTGGTGCGAGGCAGTGCGGCTGAGGGACTTGGACACACTTCTTCCCTACGCGCGTCTTGTTGGTGCGAGGCAGTGCGGCTGAGGGACTTGGACACACTTCTTCCCTACGCGCGTCTTGTTGGTGCGAGGCAGTGCGGCTGAGGGACTTGGACACACTTCTTCCCTACGCGCGTCTTGTTGGTGCGAGGCAGTGCGGCTGAGGGACTTGGACACACTTCTTCCCTACGCGCGTCTTGTTGGTGCGAGGCAGTGCGGCTGAGGGACTTGGACACACTTCTTCCCTACGCGCGTCTTGTTGGTGCGAGGCAGTG
>SDVV010044048.1:0-10193 GCA_016164225.1 Gammarus roeselii
GGAAGAAGAGACATGAATGTGGAGGTGGCGAGAGAGCGTGCAATTAACAGGCGTGAGTGGAGAATGGTTGTGAATGGTTGATTTTGACGCTGCTCTGATGTGCTTTCCCACCCTTGACATCCCGCTGTCGGGATGGTCGTGGGTGAGGGGGGCCCCGCCATTATGACGCGACGGGGGTAAACCAGTGAAAGCTGTCGGGCCCTGCTGCTGACGACGGTTCCTCGGTGCATTCGGGACCCAGAGTGTAAGTTGAGGGGCTATCGGCCGGACCCTTTAGCACAAAAGAGCTAAGTTGTGTGAGTGTGAGCGTGTGAGGGTATGAGGTGCGCCTTGCCGTCGGCCACCCCCCTTTCTGGGGGATGCGGCCTAGTGTCTGTATCTGTACTATCCACAAGAAATAATTGAACAGATCCATTACTCCTTGCGTGTACACTTGTAATGTACAGCGATCATCGTTCGACTGCATGATCCCAGTGATGTGGAACAAATTGAATGCTTTGATAAAATTCAAATAGCTTCCTATAAATTTTGTGGAATTTAAGTATATCCGAGTAACAAAAACAAATCAAGTATGTAATCAAGTAACCTGTAGAAATTGTTGATAGCCTATTCATGCCACTTTGTTGTCACTTTATCGCTCCAATTGGACGTTATTTGAAAGTTGATGAAGAACCAGCAAACTGCATGTTACATGACTCAAGATCAGGTGTAAGAACATTCCGAAAAAAAATGTTAAATGGTCTCAATTGCCTCCTAACTTAAAGGTTTGTGTATATAATATGTGTAAAGGTGCACTGACTTAAGTTCCGAACATTTACATAAACCATATAAAATATGGTTCATGTAAAGTGTGTATAGCTAACTAATCTACAAGTTGTACATGGTACCTATCGAACAGCTGTACCTATTCCCAGCTCAAAAAGCAGTGAAGTCGGACAAACACGACTCGTATAACACGCGCAATGCTTAGTGCACGCTGTAAGGTTCAAGATATTAAGGTGTGGCTACTAAGTAAATAGAGGCCGCCGTGGCCGAGTGGTTAGCGTATCCGACTGCAGTGTCAGCCTCTGGTGCTGCATGTCGCGAGTTCGAGCCTCGACAGGGACACGGCGGTCTTGTGGCGGGGAGATTGGGCTCCTCCCCCTTCTGTGCCTGCCTAACTTAGCCACCCCCCTAAACTAGGGGGAAACGGCTGTATGTCTATACATACACTAAGTAAATGGTATCACGACTACAAAAAAGCGTAGCTCTATATTGTATATTGCGTAGTTTTTAAACAATCCTAGTACATTTTTACTTACACAGCCACAATTCTCCACAGAATGTATGCATGAGTTAAGAAAAATAGTTAACAGCAAGTTAATAAATCTTCAGGATAAAAGTAGTACAACACTGTAGAATACAGCTTTGAAGTATTCTATTCAAAGGCGAGTGCGACAAACGTAACTAGTACGCATCACATAAAACAACTACTTTTTGTCAGTAATCCTAGGTTACTGTGAAAAATTAACTCAAAGCGTTCTCTCATGGGAGGAGGACAGTGCAGCTGTCCTGTGGGCCACTCTGTACAAAAATAGTAACTCCAGTACTTTTCTGTGAGGAAACATGAAAAGTTTAGCACACCATTATACTTCAATAAGAGTGAAAGGTAAAGGAACATGCACACCAGAGAACTGGAGAACCTACAATGCATGATAACAAAAAGAGCAAATAATGCTGAATGCCCACAAAAAACTTGTATAAGCTCCCTTCGCACATTAGCTACGAAAGTGGGTTCGGAATAACTCTAAAAGCTTAACACTATTTCTTAAGCCTAGAGTAAAGCAGAGCGCTAACTCCAGTTTTTCTGATCCATCGAGTTTTCCCACTCTCTCGTTCGAATTTGTGTATTTTGTCCTTGGGTCTTGTTTTACATACGTGGTTAGTATACCCCTCCCCCTCCTGAAATGATGCCAAAGGATTTAACAGATTCTCTGCTCGTTAGAGTTTGGGTTAGCAGCGGTGATGGAGCTGGCCGCCGCACCAATTACACCGCATCCAATTACATGCATAGTATATTAGAATCAACACCTAGCCCATTTACATCAAGGTTTAATGTGGGGATTTCTTCGGCAGTAAAATTTATACTAACAAGCTTCAACACTATTATTGTACTCCAAGTATGAATTATGAATAAAGTAAACAGCTGCAGAGACTGCTAAAACTCAGCTCCAGCATAGAAGACACAAAACAACGCCCAAGCTCAATACTAATTTACATATTATAACACTTGTGTACTAGAGCATGCAAGTACAGAATTACTTCATCAATAAGCAATGACAGGAGACTTCTCTCTTAGTGTACCTCAGCCTTCAATGTCAGCCCAATCCTGCAACGCTCCAAATTAGGAGGAAACTGCTCAATCATTTCTGAGGTATAGAAACGACTTTGCATCAAAGTCATTCATTTGTGACGTAATAACCATCTTTGGTTGTAAAGCTTCCAAACAACTATTATCTTAGAGCAAGATATTCAATAGCACATAATATTTTTTTAATAAAATATAATATAAACCACACCTGGACTTACAACGCGGGCTGCAAAGCCAGCGCAATCTGAGCAATTGTGCTTTTCAGTTCACTTCTAGACAGGCGCTTCACCGGACGCCTTAGCGTCAATAACCAGGCCACCTAGGCACCGTGACGTCACTATGGTTGCCTTGGCTTCTACGGAAGCAAACATAACTGCGGCTACTAAGAAGAGTCAACAGGAGGATTCTGGCTTGGACTGCTATCCATTGCATATTTCCTGGTCCACTCTCTGGCAGTAGCTACGTAGTTGGCCTTGTCATAGAGATACTCGTTAGCCTGTGGTACAGGGAGGAAATAAGTAACCTAAACATAGGACACAAGAACAGGTTGAGCACTGCCACCGCATGATATACAAAGAACAATAGTTGAATGCAGAGCAACCGTTAGCAGTATAGAGGGCAAGAGGTGGTTATGTGCTAATGACTGCTCAGCTGCAGCGAAAGTGTCATTTCTTCTGCTACTTTGTTTCAGACTAGAATTTATTATCAGTCACAAACATAAAAATAAAAAGCCACAATCGTGCCACATGTTATATGATTAATGCCTCCATCAAGTAGCAGAGATAATTTTGCTATACTTCGTATGAAAAATTACCACTTTGACGCCTTGATTCCTCCCTATATTTTCTAAAACAAACACTCCAACAAACAAATATTAGGTAAGCTATTGTTTTGCATGCATCTATAACAAAACTGTGTTTTGAAACTGTATGTGGCTCCTTACAGATTCTTGAGAGTAACTCACAATCTGCGGCATGAGGGGGTCATCCGGATTGGGGGCCGAGAGCAGCAGCCGCACAGTGTTGAGAACAGTGTCGATGCTGAACACTGGTCTCCATGAGCCTGCAATGGATTAGAGGTGTTGAGAGAGCAGCAGCAGGACAGTGCTGAAGAGAGTGTTGATACTCAACTTGAAAAAAACAATGACAACATTTTGATATAAATGGACGAATTGCTCGAGTAAACCTCACAAATTATATAACAAATATTGAGAAATCAAATTTTACTTCGACATCAGTGGCTTCAGTATTTTCCTAGATATTATTTACCGATGTACATAAATAATTGTGATCGTCTGTAACTTCAAAAGGGGCTTTAGGTATTAGAGTAGTGCCAGTAATAACCATCACAACAGCAGATGTATACAAACTTCCATGCTGTTCTTCTGGTGAGCAGCAAAACAAGCAAACTGTAAAATCTGTTTTAATAGTTGACACTATCCAGTCGAGGTGGAAGTTTTTGCTTAATATCCCACACCTGGTTAGATATAGTATGAACCAGCTCATCAGCTAGCAACCTACATAAATTTACATACAAAAATGAACCAAGTGGGGGGAGGGCATGATGTATTTCCCTCTAGCCACTGAATTTTATTATACCATGTTATTCCACTGTCACTCAATATGCTTATAAAGCTAGTATTTAATTAAGCATGAGCACACATGTGGTAATTGTTGAGAATAGAGTGCCTCTTTTTGGCATTGCTCAATTGCTTCAGAAAATCCTGGCTGTGAAACTGTAATGAACAGAATAGGGCGACTAATTGCTTCTGTAAATGTTACCTCAATGCAAAGAGTTGTTTGAGACTAAACCTAAATTATCCAGAGAATAGAAAGATGGGCAGTTAAAACTAGACAGATCTGTTCAAATGAATTCTATATTAGTGACAATGAACATGAAATATTTTTCGTCTTTAATTATATATCAGGTAGCTGCTGAAACCAGATTTCAAAATTCCATAGTATTTTCCAGCACAAAAATGTGTTTTCTCTGAAAATATGATTGTCTGAACCAACAAACCTGCCCATTTCATCTATTTCCAGCATGATGGAAAAAGCAAAAATGAAAATCAATGTGCTCAATGCATTCTAACCTGCAGGTGGATTCTTCAGTATGTCCAGGCAGATGCGACCTATTTGGTCGATGTTGGGATGATAGATTTGGGTGACCATCTTCACTAGGGGTGGATCAAATGGGTACCTGCAGAAATTTTGTATTATTTGGGTGACCATTTCCACAAGAAATGCATGTAACAGGTAGCTATCTGAATAACTTATCATTTCCATGGGGTCAGATAAAACCAAGAGCTAATTGCAATAACATGTTCCGAAACTAAGTGAAAGATGTCAGAGATAAGCTGGCAAAATTCTGAAACAGTTTAGAAGTATCGTCGACCGGGGTGAAATAATGCACTCCATCACCCCGCGTGTTCTGAGATGGATCGGGCACATGGAGAGTATGGATGAAGGGAGATTGGTGAAGAGGGTGATGAATGCTGAGGCGAGTGGTCGCAGGCCTAGAGATAGACCAAAGTTTGGGTGGATGGATGGTGTGAAGCAGGCGTTGGGAAGGAGAGACATGAATGTGGAGGTGGCGAGAGAGCGTGCAATGAACAGGCGTGAGTGGAGAATGGTTGTGAATGGTTGATTTTGACACTGCTCTGATGTGCTTTCCTGCCCTTGGCACCCCGCTGTCGGGATGGTCGTGGGTGGGGGGGCCCGGTCATTATGATGCAGCGGGGGTAAACCAGTGAAAACTGTCGGGCCCTGCTGCTGAGCACGGATCCTCGGACTGCACTCGTGACCCAGAGTGTATGTTGAGGGGGTACTGGCCGGACCCTTGAGCACAAAAGGGCTAAGTTGTGTGAGTGTGAGCGAATGAGGGTGTGAGGTGCGCCTTGCCATCAGCAAGCCCCCATTCTGGGGGATGCGGCCTAGTGTCTGTAACTGTATCACCCTGTAACCGTTTCGATCTTGACACCCATACCTTGGACATCTTTTGCTGCGTAGCGGCGCTGCCTGCAGAACACGATGTCGTGTGGCGCTGCCTGGATCTTTGATTTGGGCCTCATTTCCACCAGAGCCTCAACGCGAGTCATAATAGGCTCCCCCGTAGGGCTCGATGATCATTGATTCCAATAGGCTCGCACGCCTAGGTGTGCGAGGAAAAAACAATGTTAAAAAGGAAGTGAAAATTTAAGCAATGTCAGACGCATGCTGGTGCGCAAAAGAAAAAACACTTACTCGAGACGGACCTCTGTTTCCAATCCTTTTAAACTTAAAGAGTATATATACGCACCCTAGTGCGTACAGGTAGCATCGTCAAGATTAGTACAAGGTCAGTGGCTACACGGTCAAATTCAGCTCCGACAGCAACCCAACACAATATTTACAGCTACGCGGTTTAGATGTTTAAATACAATTTATTCATTTAGGTAAGATAAAGGCTCAGATGAACCAAAACGAATCCTTGCCTCCAACCCCTCAGAACCTCATGTATATGTCCATACGCCAGTGCGCACAGATAGTATCGTCAAAATTGGTACAAGATTCACGGCTACTCGAACTGAGTCAGCTCCGACCGCAACGCAACACAATGTTTCCAGCTACGCGGTCTATTTGATTTCAAGTAAACTTTATTTCCAGGTAAACCCCAGAAACTGCGTATGGTCCGTGCACGCGCAGCGAGCACAGACTGAAGAAAAAATACCCACTCACACAATCACCAACACGAACTCCCGCACATATACTCCAGCGTTATAATATTGTGAATCGTGAACAAGAAAGTAAGAGCAGGTTCGTCATGGGCAGAAAAACTGCTCAGATTATTGATTTCGCACTGATTGTTCAAGGGGATAGGGCGGGGGGGGCATTGGTCCCTTGGGTCACAAAACAGCCCGATGAATCCCAGAGGGTGACCCATGTCCCCCGGGTCTTCCCGAGCTCCTCGAGTCCCCCGAGACCCCTCGCCTCAGCTCATCTTGGTTTGTCTCGAATCATTTCGGCCAGTTTCGGCTCATCGCGACCAACTCAACTCGCCTAAACATGTTTCGACTGATCTCGACGCATCTCGACCAGCCTCGACACGACCCTCGCCCCCTGCGCCAGCAATCCGCGGACTGTAATGGTTAATTGTTCTACTCATGCATCTCATAAACATTTTCCTGTGTATGGGTTTTACAGCGCTGGGAGGGGGAAGCAGAGGTTCCAGTATTCAGAGGGGCTTCTAAAGGGTCCCACAGTTTCTCAAAAGGGCCCTAAAGGGTCTCAAGGGTGTCCCAAGGGGCCCCAGAAAGGTCCAAGTGGACCCCCCCAAATCCACCTGGTCTCCCAAGTCCCCCGGGTTCCCGAAACCCTGGGTCCTCGAATCCCGCGGGTCCCACGAAAACCTCCACTCTCTGGGTCACCTTGTCTCAACCAACCTCGATTCATATGATAACAAATTCAAAATTTATCACCATGAAAAAAGGGCAGAAAAAAATGATAGAGCCCAAGCAAGAAGAAATAATAAAATACTAAAATAAAGTGTTAATGATCTATAAAATGAATAATCATCCATCCACCCCAAGATGTGGTGTGGAGTTCCAAACTTGTCTATATTTATTTCCGTTGATCCCCCGTCCTTTCAATGCTTAATGGGCATTTGCTTAATAACACATGATTCAATGTTATTCTTTCTCAATAAATGAGCTCAAGTACCTGGACAATCTCAGGACTAATCACTTCAAGGAAAACAATCCGATGGACACTATCCATGGGCACCCCATGCATTTCCATAGGCACTGGTGCATCCCAATACTACAAGTCCTTTTCCATATCATTTCCACAGTTCTTCTTCCCTCCATTTGACCCAGTCCCATCGTTCTAACTAATCTTTCCGAGATAAGAGACGACGCAGCTCCGGTGTCCACCGCGGCTGTGGCAGGACTATTCCCGATGTCAACAACAACCCACATTAACTGAGTATTGTTCACTAAAAGATAAATCTGTTTCCCTGGAATCCCACCTAATTCGATGTCCACTGCTGGTCCACTGGACGCTGCAGAGGCCAGAAACACTACCTAACTCTAAATGGTCAGGCTCAAACTTGTCCGCAGCCAGAAAACTTCCTATATCCTGGTCACTAATAGTGGTCTGGGTGTTGGCATCTACCGCTGCATAATTTTTCACCATTGGTCCCTCATGACCGGTATCTGTCTTCAATAGCAAGAAACATAGCAATGAATCGGCCAATAGACAATAGCTCATCGCCGAATTATCTCAAGAGAGGGTCTGAAGAGCTTTGTTGGCGTAGATTTAAAGATTTTTTCAATTGGTCAATAATGGATTGGGTAGTTGGAGCATGCAGCTTGGAGGCTCATCAGCAATCGCGGGATAAGTGGTTGGGCAATCCGCAAGGCCCACACTCACTAGCACTATCCTCCAGGAAGACCCTTGGAGCAGATTTCTTGAGAAAGAATAACATTGAATTATGTATTAGGAAGCGAATGCTGATTAAACATTGAAAGGACGAAGGATCAATGGAAATCTATTTAGACAAGTAAGGATTTTTACATGACATGTTCAGCAGGGAGGGATGCTATGCAGCCATAATATCCACATTATGGGTGGCAAGACCAAAACGGTTACATAGGCACCTCCAACGCGATCAAATGACTAACTCTTCATTTTGTTTTCATCTATGCAGCTTCCAATTTCTTACCCATGCTCCTTAGTTCTAATCCCATGCTCATCTAAATATTCAATATATAAATAATAACTACCACTCTATTTTGTGCCGTTGACTTTAGGGAATTATAATTGCACTTCCACAACCTACCCTAAAATCAAGCGGACACTTTGTGTCCTATCTGCGTGTGCTACACTACAACCCTTAGTTCTAGCAGGCACTTTTCTCTGCCATTCCGTAAGAGCCATAGTGCAGCATAGCGCTTCTGCTTTTAATTGAACGAATATGAGAGAATCTTGATTAATCTTAATTGGAAGTAGTTTTCGACCGATTTTGACATTTTTGTTTGTGAATATTTTTCGAAAAATCCATTTCAATTCTTGAATTTTCACGACTTTTCGACAAAATTCTGCGTTTTTGTCTTGCGATTTTCGATTTTATTCGACGATATTTGACGTTTTATGTCTTCCGACCCTTTTCGACGATCCGAACACTCTCCCGCCCTATATAAGTGAGGTCTACCATGCCCCGGCATTTATTCGTGCTTCCTGCTCCACAGCAACAGCTTGTCTCAGAGCTCCAAACAGTACAGCTTAACCGCACACTGGACTGTTACAGTCCACGCGCCTGCCTTAAAAGCAGGTAAGAAAAGTGTGCAACGGCCTATCTGGACAGTGAACTAGTGATCCACAGCAACCACCGAGCCATAGATGGGATCTGCAATTGCAGAAATGTGTACTTTTTATGCTGTATCTGTGTCACAGTCTCGTTGCCGGCAAACGCCATCTTTACTCTAACTAGCAGACATCATCTGCAAACAGCTGACACCATCGGTGTTTGGTTTTAAAGTAAGCGGCCTGCGGACAGCTTTTTATACCTACATGCAGATGATTATGTGTCATATATGACGTTCCTTCGAGAACCGTCCAACATTGGTTTTCAAATCCTGCTCGTAAGGCAGATGCCTGCCATTGGCAGATACCGGCCATAGGGCGATGCCTGCTTTTGATGTTTGGTGATTAAGTCAGCGATCTGCGGACAGCCTTTCATACCTATATGCAGAGGATTCCATGTCACATTGGTGTTGCGTGGCCGGTCGGTTGCCGTCCGACGCCATCTTGGATCGTACGACAGCAGCCTGCCGAGTGGTATAAAGCCGCCGTCTTACCAGACGACAACCGGCGTACAAATGACGCACTATAGGCAGGTGCCTGCCATAGGCAGATGCCTGCTATAGGCAGATGCCTGCTATAGGCAGATGCCTGCTATAAGTAGATGCCAGCTATATTTGAATTGATTTGATTTGATCCTCATTTCCACCAGAGCCTCAACGCGAGTCATAATAGGCTCCCCCGTAGGGCTCGAGATCATTGATTAAAGCAGGCTAGCACGCCTAAGTGTGCGAGGAAAAAACAAAACAACGCTTTCAACGTTAGAAAAAAAGGTGAAAGTTTTAGCAAAAACAGACGCACGCTGGTGCGCAAAAGAAAAAACACTTACTCGAAACGGACCTCCGCTTCCAATCTTTTAAAACATCAAGTGTGATATGTACGCACCCTAGTGCGTACAGGTAGCATCAAGATTAGTACAACGTCAGTGGCTACACGGGCAAATTCGGCTCCGAGAGCAACGCAACACAACACAATATTTACAGCTACGCGGTTTAGTTGTATAAATACAATTTATTCATTTGGTAAGATAAAGACTCGGATGCAGCGAAACGAATCCTCGCCTACAACAACTTAGAACCTCGTCAGTTATATGTCCATACGTCAGTGCGCTCAGATAGCATCGTCGTAACCGGTACAAGGTTCACGGCTACACGGACTAAGTCAGCTCCGGCAGCAACGCAACACAATGTTCACAGTTACGCGGTCTATTTTATTTTTAGTACAATTTATTTATTCAGGCAAGATAAAGGCTCAGACAAAACGAATCCCCGCCTCCAACCACTTAGAATTCCTAGAATTGGCACAAGGTAAATCCCAGAAACCGCGCATGGTCCGTGCACGCGCAGCGAGCACAGACTGATGAAAAAATACCCACTCACAAAACCACCAACACGAACTCCCGCACAAATACTTCAGCGTTATAACATTGTGAATCGCGAACAAGAAAGAGCAGGCTCGTCATGGGCAGAAAAACTGCTCAGATTATTGATTTCGCACTGATTGTT
>SDVV010044049.1:0-10193 GCA_016164225.1 Gammarus roeselii
CCGTCTGGCTGTTATGAAGTGCCACCGCCTGGCTGTTAAGAAGTGCCACCGCCTGGCTGTTAGGAAGTGCCACCATCTGGCTGTTAAGAAGTGCCACCGTCTGGCTGTTATGAAGTGCCACCGTCTGACTGTTATGAAGTGCCACCGTCTGGCTGTTAAGAAGTGCCACCGCCTGGCTGTTAAGAAGTGCCACCGTCTGGCTGTTATGAAGTGCCACCGTCTGACTGTTATGAAGTGCCACCGCCTGGCTGTTAAGAAGTGCCACCGTCTGGCTGTTAAGAAGTGCCACCGTCTGGCTGTTATGAAGTGCCACCGTCTGGCTATTCTTGGAAATTGATCCGCAACGAACAGTTGGTACTCTGTTATTTGATACACGGCACTAACCCATTAATGACACAATAAGCCACCGGTCAGTTCCCAATGCAATATTTTAAATGGCTACACGCGTAATAGGGATCGAGGAGGTCAAAGTTGTTCACCTTTGCAAATATTAGAATGAGATGCCTAAACACCTATTTTCTACATAAACAAATATTAGACCTATTCGAAGACAAAATACTTAACTTCTTAGAAGAAGCGTATAAAGAGCAGCAATAAAAGATGCCGTAAATAGTATAGATAATACAACTATCAATAAACACATCGATTGCAACTAAGCGACAAACTTGTAGCTTGCAACTAAACACGGCCTAATGAAATGCAAGCACGAGTAACACGATACGAGGCTCCACCATCTCACGATCATTGCTAGATAGTCAACACTTTTTATAAGAGGCCGTGCCTGGTAACAGAGACTATAATATCCCAGTACAACATCGAAATAAATCCCAAAGCAGCGAATGCACAACTGAACAGGTTGCCGAAGTCTCGGTCAGCTGCATTCACGGTCTGCTGCATGCATCAACATCCCACCCAAGGACAGCACCAGTCGGTCCCATCCTTCGCATCGCAGCTCATCAGGAGGCGACAGCAACCTTCCAGAAGGTAACCTTTGACCCGATATGATCACATCTAAATCCCCATGATGCCCCGACCGGCGTGACGGGCACCTGATGCCCTCCTTCAGTAACCTCTACGCAACGACGGGTGTGACGGCACCTAATGCCCTCCTTCAGTAACCTCTACGCAACAACCGGCGTGACGGGCACCTAATGCCCTCCTTCAGTTACCTCTACGCAACGACGTGTGTGACGAGCACCTATTGCCCTCCTTCAGTAACCTCTACGCAACAACAGGCGTAACGGGCACCTCTTTATTACACCCATCACCGGCAACAACCAAGGACACACTCTAGGGGCAGGCAGAAGACCGCTCACCCTATGATGCCTGAAGCCAGTACATGTTTCTGCTCACAAGTCAATTATATGATCGGAGGGAGAACGTCGCCAGCACTTCGGTAATGACGATTATTGGCATCAAGTGGCTTACTTTAATGACGACTATTGGCCTCAAGTGGCTTACTTTAAAAAAGTGATACTTTAGGACCGCATTAATTGATTTACAACATTTATTAGACATCGTTCTTCGAGTTTCAGGAATAAAGATTGAATAGCTTTGACATGTCTGGAAATACAACTTGAACAGCAGCCACTCATCTTGGTCCAAGCGTCCTTAAATAACACTCGCTGCAAGTGTCTCTCAGGAGGGATGTAGTTCAGTAGAATAGTCCGTCAAATAGAGTCATTCGGTAGTATTGTCGTTCAGGAGCTTTATCGATCAGTAGTCTGGTCGTTTGGTAGTCTATTATCAGTCTATTCGCTCATTAGTTTAGTCGTTCAGTATTTTAATATTTAATTAGTATAGTCGTTCAGCAGTCTAGTCGTTTAGTAGTCTAGTCGTTCAGCAGTCTAGTCGTTCAGCAGTCTAGTCGTTCAGTAGTCTAGTAATAGAGTTCTTTTGTCATTCAGTAGTGTACTCATTAGACTATTGGTTTATTGAAAGCTAAAGTTTCTACCCAATTTCACCGACCGCTTCCAGCCTCAAAATGCATACTTTTCGTCGCCCGCTTTATTAGCATACGGGGCTACAGTTGCTGACAGAAAACTTTTCGAAATTGAAGCGGAGCAGTGAGGGCTTTTTTCATGCACGAACAATGCAACGATAAGTAAGGGGGTGCAGAGGGAGCCATGCACTGCTTCACGAGCGCTGCGCAAAAGCACTGCACATCTCAGCAAGGAGAGAGAGCACGACCTCTGCAATCAAAGAGCACAGGGCAAGAGCTTCCACTGCAGCATCTGATGCACGTATCCACGCCTACCTGTGGTCGTGCAGAAAAAAAATGCTCCTGCCAAGTAATTGATGCAAAGACCTCAATCTTGGATCCTTCGTCGATGCGCGGCCACTCCAGCCTTCACCCAGCGTGCAGGTGGAGACCGGGGTTTGGGGTCACTCTATGATAATGAATAAGAAAGATTTGAAAAAACACGGAACAGTGTTGGCAGAGCAAGTCACCCCAGCGGGACTGACCATGAAACCCTCATGGGCTTTGCGGATAAGGGGGCGGGGAGCATGGAACAACGAAGTGTGCCCGGGAAGTCGCCCTACTCTCGGAATGGTTCCCAGGTAGAGGGGACTGTGCCATGACCATGTCGAGACAAGACCACTGGCTCACGAAAAAGGACTGCGGAACCAGTGTCTCGCCTAAAGTCAAGACTTTTTGCAGTAAGTATCTCCAACTCGGTTCAATAACAAAAAAAAAAGTGCAACAAACACTAACTTTCCTTTTTTTTTTTTAATTGAACCTTGAACAAAAAGAACGTATGAACCCTACAGCCAAAGGGTTTGCATGGAACTACTTTCTTCGATCAATGTAAGCCGTACATTCAATACGACCACCTCTGAGCACTGCACACGCCTAACGACTCCTTCATTCAATACGACCACCTTTGAGCAGCACTGCACACACTTGACGACTCCTTCATTCAATACGACCACCTTTGAGCAGCACTGCACACACTTGACGACTCCTTCATTCAATACGACCACATTTGAGCAGCACTGCACACACTTGACGACTTCTTCATTCAATACGACCACCTTTGAGCAGCACTGCACACACTTGACGACTTCTTCATTCAATACGACCACCTTTGAGCAGCACTGCACACACTAGACGACATCTTCATTCAATACGACCACCTCTGAGCAGCACTGCACACACTTGACGACTCCTACATCCAATACGACCACCTCTGAGCAGCACTGCACACACTAGACGACTTTTTCATTCAATACGACCACCTTTTAGCAGCACTGCACACACTTGACGACTCCTTCATTCAATACGACCACCTCTGAGCAGCACTGCATACACTTGACGACTTCTTCATTCAATACGACCACTTCTGAGCAGCACTGCACACACTTGACGACTCCTTCATTCAATACGACCACCTCTGAGCAGCACTGCACACACTAGACGACTTCTTCATTCAATACGACCACCTTTGAGCAGCACTGCACACACTTGACGACTCCTTCATTCAATGCGACCACCTCTGAGCAGCACTGCATACACTAGACGACTCCTTCATTCAATACGACCACCTCTGAGCAGCACTGCACACACTTGACGACTCCTTCATTCAATACGACCACATCTGAGCAGCACTGCCAACACTTGACGACTCCTTCATTCAATACGACCACCTCTGAGCAGCACTGCACACACTTGACGACTCCTTCATTCAATACGACCACCTCTGAGCAGCACTGCGCACACTTGACGACTCCTCCATGCAATACTTTGATGGCAATTCGTAGACACTTCTTGAAATCTAATCTGCTGCAAAGAGTTTCACGTTGGAGAAAGAATGACTAAATTAAATAAAGGAACGCTGGCGACAAAAAATCACGGAAGACGAACGCGATCGAGAGGCTGGAAAGGTGATTTGTTGAGAGGTGATTATCATGAGGGTGATTGGCGTAACGACAGACGCCGACCTGTTTGCTCGAACAACATATTAGTGATTATATGTGCAGGCATGGATATTAGGCAATGATGCAGCTGTGGATCTCATGCACTCACTATTGCAGATCAAGCACGTACGTACGTACACCGTACAATAGGTATTATGAAGACTGAAGACTGATGCGCCAAAATACAAATGGAAATACGAATGTAGTCACGATGCTGTTTCCAGAATTATTTCAGACGATGAAGATTATGCATGGGACTAGATAAAAGACCAGTAATGAGCGACCACATCCCTCCATTGGCTCTGAACCATGACCCCAGGCCTAGATAAAAGACCAGCAATGAGCGACCGCATCCCTCCATTGGCTCTGAACCATGACCCCAGGCCTAGATAAAAGACCAGCAATGAGCGACCGCATCCCTCCATTGGCTCTGAACCATGACCCTATGCCTAAATAAAAGACCAGTAATGAGCGACCGCATCACTCCTTTGGCTCTGAACCACAACCCTATGTTGCCACGACACCAAGTCCAAAATCGGCCATCACCGCTGTTGACCACGAGACACAGTCCTCGACTTGTTATGGGTCCCCTGGGGCGCAAAGACCCAGCAATGGCCCACCAAGTCCACTCTATCTCGACCACACGGCGGGCTACACAAGCTACTGGCCATTAATTTCGGGCCAGTTAATGATACTATAGCGCAGCAGTCCACAGTGCCATTATTCACTGTGCTCCAAAGAGCCACTAACGACCATATAATCACTGTGCTCCATAAAGCCACTAACGACCATATAATATGTACAGCACAGGATGATGAACGGCAATAGCTTCAACGCCCCTTTGAACATGCAACAAGAAAGGGTCAGTACAGAACATTGAACTACAAAGTGGTGCGTTTGACGACCATTGAAAGGTCTGATCAACTGATGTCGTCGAGGTCCCTCGCCACCTACGGAGCAAGCCTCTCGTGATCACGTGTTTCCAGGTTGGAAAATAATGTCGATGAAGACTATTTCAGTAGGCTGTATGGCAACTGCCGGAACTGGTCGAGAGTTTCGCCCCCGGACTTGGTTTCAGATTCTTGCAATCGTCAAGTCGTCATCAGCTGTTCTCCGGCAGTCGAGAGAGCGAATTCTCGTCTTTGCAGGAATCATTAGAGTGTCACCTCGCAGCTGCTCCAAGGACTCCATCCAAGAAACTCACGTCAAATTGAGTTTCCGGGTCTTAATTGCAACGATGGGAGCCTCGGAATAACTGTTTTGGATCACAAACTATGTTTTCTATACATGAACGAACCTTCATAAATCGAGACAGAAATTAAGGCAAATGAGGGCGAGCTTACAAAACCGCCCCTCACCATCGCGTGACTCAGAGTGCTCACCATCTGCGTTAGCAAATGGCTTACACACTGCTCAGCTTTGAACAGGCCTGCAGCGGTCACTAAAAGAAGGCCTTCCATTGAGGGCCGACAGATGGCTGTGTGCGGGACCAGCTGCCTTGGGGAGGTCAAGATTTTGGTCTGGACCAACACTGCAGCAGCAGAGATGTGCCTTGAGCACTTCTCTCCTCGGATCAGTCAAGGGAAGAGAGCGAAGTGAGGGGCGGCCTGCGCTCAGAGCTCCAACTTCATCAGGTCTAACGACTAGAACATGCCTTAGGCTGGTGGAGGAGATTTGCGGCGGTAGCATGTGGTCTGGAGCTGACAGATGTTCGTGCAATGAAGGGTAGGGTAGCTAACATACATTTTGTTGCAAACAATGCGTATCGGCTGAGTTGTAATTGTGTTAAATCTTCCTTTCTGAAGGGGTAAAAATTTCTGAAATAATGCTCACAGTGCATAAGATGAACGGGATATTTGTAACTAAATTGCATACGGTATAGCTGGTGTGGCCCTATGTCCTAACTTGTGACCTGGAGACCCATGTGCTGCGGTGCTGCCTGTTCACCTGTCGACGACGGTCTTGCGGTCAGGGACGGATGTGCACGGTCAAAGTTTCACTCTTTAGTTCCATTTACTATCAAAGCATTCCTGAACAAAGACATGGTTACACTCAAGAGCTGATCTGGTTAACATAACGTGCAGGCGAACAGGAAGACGAAGGGATTTGAGATCATTACCCACGAGGCATTGAAGTCACCCAACTCTAAAATGTAAAGTGCCAAGTAGTTTGAAAGAGTTAATCGTTTCAAGTAGTTTGAAAGAGTTAATCGTTTGAAGTAGTTTGAAAGAGTTAATCGTTTCATGGAACTTCAAATATAGGAAACATAGCTGTAACAGGCACTTCTTAATTGACAAAATTGTGAATATTTAGCAAATCAGGTACAATTGTTCAGCGGAGCTAGTTTACTCTTGGTTTGTACGTGTTAATCAATATTCCCCTTCCTTAGATTGATCCTTTTGCTACCGCTGCAACAATTTGTCGTCCGATAATATATTATACTGCCTTTGATAAATTGTTTTACCCAACTATCGGCTATAAATTGTTATAAAGCAACATGATCAACGAATAAGTATGAGTGACCGAAACACTTCAGTTACAAAAGGCAGTTAAAGAAACAATGTATCCAGCGGTCAAGCAACGAGTAGACACTCATGTACACAAATAGAATAGCGCATACCCTAACCACATATCAACGATTACAGCGGCGAAATAAAAAATTCAGATCCAGAACTAAATATATATTTGTGATGAGATACGTGGTCACGGACTATTTCCTGCAGCAGGTGGGTAGGCTGAAGTGTGGGAATTAATCAGATAATAGCAGGTATTAATTAATAACAAGTATCAATAGCAAGTATTAATTAATAACAAGTATTAATAGCAAGTATTAATCATACTCATCTTGCAAAGAAGCCACAAAAAAATTAGGTAAACTGAAATCAGAGAGATGAGAAGTAGACACAGTGTCTACTCTTCGAAGCAAGGCTCATAAACCCAAGCCTCGCCCCTATAGCCAGGCGAGGAACACTACAGGCACTTATAGTGTTCCTCACCTGGCTCTAGGGTTTGTTGGCTTATGAAGCAATACTGTCCTATTGCATCAACTCAAAGCACCATAACACTCGTCCACAACACACCTCCCCAACCTTGGAGGGGGAGTGTCCTCCTCGCTGATGCCCCTCTTCGTTACGGGCTCAGCTTGGCGAACAGCCTACCGGTGGTGGTGGGGGGGGGGGAAGACCTGTCGTACAGTTCTTCTCCCCCGCGTGTCTACAGAATTGAAGATACGAGATGCAGCACCAAGCGAAACCAATAGAGAGACGATGAATCCTCCAGGCATTTTCATATGTTGCTTAGTCGACGACGTTATCATATAGCATACACTAATAAATTATTTGCAAGATGGATTGAAACTACAGAAACACCTCAACGTTCAGTGAACAGCGCATACCGTCCATAGGTATCAGACTATGTATGTGTGTATATATATATATATTAATACAAACAATATACATATCTCTTATATTGACGGCAACTTTTATAATAGTAGATCTCTCGCTCATTATATTTTCTGCTAGGGTCTGTTTATTTAGGAGTCGGGTTAAGTACCACTCAGTGGGTACCGCCCACCTTAGTCCCTCCGAACAAAGGAGTGCAATGTGAAGGAGAGTATGCCCGCTGGTGCGCTCACGACACTACCTCGAGAGTCGTGAGGACAAGATACCCGCAGAAACAGAATAATAGAACGGGCACGTGGGTAGACTAGCAAATGGACGGAGAAGGGTGACGGCATAATACCTGTACAACCGCTCACGTCCAGGCAAATGCACTCTCAAACTGAGGGCGGTTGTCGTCGGGTGAGTATAAAAGCCGCCAACGTATAGTGTATCACTAGTAACATTGGAAACATGCCACAGTTGCACTATTGCCAAACACATATGCGACATTTATCGGCAGGGCACCTGCATGTCGCCGGAGGTCCTACAGAGTAAACACAGCCCCAGCCTTGCAATCGCAACATTTGAGATGACATCAAAGACCCTCAACCAATATTATTGCTACAGGGAGTATAAAACTGTTTCATAGCCTAGATACAGCAAACAATAGGGCAGGGCAGAGTGAGTATCGGTAGCAGTCCGTGGAAATATGTAAGCCGCAGCTATTCTACAGAGCTGGTGTATCACTAAAGCACCTATTGCCGGATGCTATGCTTGTAGTGAGGAGGCAGGATACACCAGGCAGAAGGCGAGGCAGCCAGTCCATATAACGGCCCGGGTAGCACATGTAAGGAGCTGACCGGAGGACCGCTCCGACATGTGGCGGGGCTGGTGACCCTTACCGGACATGGTGTACTAGTAGTACCATACACTGGCGGGCCTGTTCAACTGAAGCGGTGTGAAACAGGCTCATGCAATACCGATAGATGCAGTTACGGTAGTGTCATGAGAAGGGCACCTGAAACTCCTTAATGTGCTGCAAAAGTTTCATGCGACAATGAAACCTTTAAAGCATTATTGCATTTGCTGTCTCATGATAACGAATACAACTTACATACACTGACCACTATTCACCCCCCCCCAGGATAGGACAACTAAAGGCCTTCTCTGTGATCCCCGTCACAGCAGCGTGGACCGGGAGCACTAACCCACGAATGAAACTGTTGCGGAAAGCTGCTTATAACTACTTAAGGTCTTACCACATAGATGACGAACAGAATCGTTCCCAACTGCTATAATAAAACAGATCACATTAGGGGTTTAAAAGTGTTTACAAGTGTAGGAAGACAACAACAAGCCTATTGGCCTAAGCTAGGTTGCCTTTTGATAGCAAGTTCTAAAGTAAAACGTCTAAGAGAGCTTCAATTGTTATTTCTGTTCTTATAACTAAAAGAAAGGAAACGGTTTAGCTATTTATCGGCTATCTATGTAGAACTTATCGACCCGACACTTGAACGTTTCGATTGCATTGCTGGTTACAACTTCCGCTGGAAGTTTGTTCCATTCTTCGACAACTCTACACGAGAAGAAATAGTGCGTGATGTCGAGTGAGGAACGTTTCCCAACGTTTCTCACGGTTTATGATGTTAGAAATTCCACGTGAGGTCTTGAATGAAGTGCGTTGGGAGACAACAACAGCTCAATAGAATACCCTAGCCATGTATCATCAATGCCGCAAACAGCGCCTTCTAATCACTTTTCTTCTAACCCCTCGCCCTACACCAGAAGCGGGGCGCCAATCAACAGCCCCTCAACAGCTGCTGTTTTAGCCCCGAACATCCGTCCGTTGAGGCGGCGCTTCCTGCGACGGCCCCAAAGGCGGCTGGTGAGGTAACCGGCTAACTTACAGAGTAGATGCGATGCTATTGAAAGATGTGGTTGAACTTCTTGTATACAACGGGCCATTAAAGTAGCATGCCAGTTCATTGGTGAACTATTGGTTGAAACATCATCAAATGGAGTAATTGATCACGGTACATGAATAGCTCCAGCTAACAAATGAAGTGCCCTAACAGCTGCGCTTTGGAAAATGATTGAGTGTATATAATGTGCCCTAATCTGTACGCGCAAGAGAAACGGTCGCACCCCTGCCAGTAAAACAATAACACGTGCACCAGGCCCTCGATATGTGGTGATTTCTATTAACAACAGTGATGTTGAAGAGTTATTGGCCTCCGTTAGCGCTAAAAGAACGAAGAAATTGAACAGGAAACAGACCGATCCCACATGAATGGTGGTGTGTTTTAACGAGAAGACCAGTGAGGAAAACACCGCGTGGTTTGGTCAACTGTGAAGTGGCATGCGCTGGGGTACTAGAAAAAATTTGATAAAGAGACTAAACTAATAAGGTAGCTTTTGACAAACACTAAATAAACCTTATCAGAGAAATAATAATCATTTTCAATGCAAATTCATTTATTATTAAGAGGTAATAAGTTAATGCCAAAGAGACATACAATGTCAAGAAAACAGTGCTTGGTAAAACTGCATCTTGGTACGAAAACTTAGTGACACCGTGTGTCTGTTAGTGTTCATTTTGAAACATCGGGTAAAACGCCAGAAAAACAGGAATCCCTTTTCATACCAGGTAAATATTAAATGATGGTGAACTTTTTTCAATATGAAAAAAACTGTTCGGCAAAACAACGCTGCGTCGAAATGAGCTCTCATTTGGAGGCACTAAATTTTGATCTACGGTGGACGCTCGCGACGGGTCGCCCGACTTCTTGTTTGGTTAGGCGATGGGCAGCGTCATCACACCATCTTCATAGTGATGAGGGTTAGCGACGCTACAGAGCCTTGCATTTAGATGATGAGGATGTGGCCTGTCATAAA
>SDVV010044050.1:0-10193 GCA_016164225.1 Gammarus roeselii
CTACAACCACTCCTCACCCGTCTCTACTGTATCAGCACCTGCACACTACAACCGCTTCTCACCCGCCTCCACGGTATCAGCACCTGCACACCACAACCACTCCTCACCCACCTCCACGGTATCAGCACCTGCACACTACAACCACTCCTCACCCGCCTCCACGGTATCAGCACCTGCACACTACAACCACTCCTCACCCGTCTCTACTGTATCAGCACCTGCACACTACAACCGCTTCTCACCCGCCTCCACGGTATCGGCACCTGCACACTACTACCACTCCTCACCCGCCTCTACTGTATCAGCACCTGCACACTACAACCGCTTCTCACTCGCCTTCACGGTATCAGCACCTGCACACTACAACCACTCCTCACCCGCCTCTACTGTATCAGCACCTGCACACTACAACCACTCCTCACCCGCCTCTACTGTATCAGCACCTGCACACTACAACCACTCCTCACCCGCCTCCACTGTATCAGCACCTGCACTCTACAACCACTCCTCACCCGCCTCCACTGTATCAGCACCTGTCTACTAAACCCACTAGATCCAGCCTTCACTCCCTATCAGCCCCAGTCCCTCTTCTACTCTCCCATGACCCCATCACAAGGCCTTCCTCCTCCAAGTCCCCTCTCAACGTCTGGGGCCCGGTATATGATTAGAAGTATCTCTTGTATTGAGCAGATGGCTCGCTATCGAAGGATTTAGCCCTCAGATCATCCAGTGGCAGTGCACCATCTCTATACTGAGAAGAGCTTCTCACGCTACCACCTCACCTCCGCTCAGGCATCTGTGGCGTTTTAAATGCCGTTTAGGGTCATGTGATTATGAATATTTCGTGAGGCCATGCACAGCGCGGGTGCTGTTTTATAGCGCTCTCTACTGAATGGCAAACGAAAACGCCCTTGGTGCATTTTGGTTGCGGATTAATAAATTGTTTAGTTTGTTTCAAAATAAGATAGCTTATTTTTTATTACTCACTTCATTTTGGGGTAATTTTAACTCCGTAATTGTCGTGCAGTCTATAAAATATTCTTATTATCCATTTTCTCAATAAAAAAGGCGATGGATACAGAAGGCATTAATACAGAGGGCATGAATACAGAGGGCATGAATACAGAGGGCATGGATACAGAGAGCATGAATACAGAGGACGTGGATACAGAGAGCATGCCATCCAAATAACACATAACAGGCATAAATATATGCTAAGCACATTACCGCAACACTGAAATGTTTCGCAGGTATCTCGGGCTTGCGATAACTCTGAGCCACGTGTTGTATCCCTCCAGTGATTTGCAGATGCTGTTTTACATATGAGGCACAGATGCGTATCGGCATAGATGTAAAATCAAAATACTATGAGAAATAATATGACTGGTAAACATACAACAAGTAATCACTTTGTTGAAATTAATTTATCCGTCAAAAAATTTCATTCGATGTCAATTTCATTTTCTTTATCAATTAAACAATGAAAGATTGAAATGGAAAAAATGTCCAAAACTGCACTTGCATTCCGACACCAAAACCGCCACATCGATGAGGAGTAAATGAGTGTGCCGAAGTAGGAAGGAATATGAAATTGGCCTTAGTGACCGCCAACAGCGGCTTCCATCACCAGTAAATAATCATAAACAGCGCAATAGACATCAATAGTGCACTATCTACATTTTATATACCTCATCTAGCAGAGGCCTGCAGAAGGAAACTCGAAAAAAAGCTTCAGAGCACGAAAGAACACGTCAGAGCCCGTCACGCATGACAATTCACGCCAGAATACGTCAGAGCACGTCAGAGCACGCTAGAGTACGTCAGAGTGCGTCAGAACACAACATAGTATGAAACAGCAAGTCAATGCACGCCAGAGCACACCAAAACCGACAGAGCACGCCAGAACATGTCAGAGCACACCAAGAGCCGGCCAGAGCACGCAAGAGCACGCCATAGCCCTTCAATGCCCGCAAAAACATGTCAGAGCACACCAGAGGACACCAGATCTTACCAGAGCGCCTCAGAGCGCTCCAGAGCACACAAGAGCAAGCCAGAGTACGCCAGAACACGCCAGAGCACGCCAGAGCACACCAGAGCACGCCAGAGCACATCATAGCCGGAAGAGCATGCCAGGATGCGCCGGAGCGTACCAAGGTGTGCCAGGAGCACGCAAAAGCACGCCAATGCACACCCGTGCATGCCAGAGCCCATCAATGCCCACAAGAGCATGTCAGAAACGCCAGAGCACACCAGAGCACACAAGAGCTCAAAAGAGCACGCATGATCATGTCAAAGCACGTCAGAGCTCACCAGAGCACACCAGAACACACATGATCACAACATAGCACGTCTGAGCACGCCAGAGCATGCCAGAGCAAACCAGAGTACGCCAGAGCACGCCAATTTGAGTTAACTTCTGAGATGCAAGATGGGCTAACCTATGCGTGATCATATCTTATCCTGAACTCACAAGTAGTGCATACAAATAGTTACGCGCAAACCATATTGGAGACTTTGTTTTTTGGAACCTTTCATGACTAACTACTCTGCTTTAGTAACTGCATGGAGGGACAAAATTCATAATTTGTAGTCCAATGGTGCTTTTCGCCCCTTCCACCCCGCCCCTTCCATTGAGTGGAGTGTGGCGTTGGAATATTTCGGTTCTCTTCCCCCGCCTACGAATAGGACGTCAAAATGAAACGTGCGGCATGGGCGGCCGAGCCCAAGATAACAATTTAAAACACAAAGCAAAGTATATTCCTTCATCTGCAACAAACGTTGTAGAAAGGATTGTAATTTCTTCATTTTTTTTTAAGATTTGATGTATTTTAAGTTTATTTAGGCATTATGACAAGTTGACAAAATAACAGAAATATCAGAATACACAGATGTTAGGTACAAAGTGTTCGTAGGCGTGAGCTGTTCTGAAGACCACATTTGCTGTTTAGATGAATTTAATATAACTTATAACTAACGTTGAGGAGTAAGGACCAACCGATGGACATCGTTGACTCATAGCCTCTATTTTCCACTTTTTAATTACTCATTTGAATTACTGTTCTATCCTGACACTGAAATATTCTCATGTATAAAGTACTACATGTGAAAAACTAATTTATGCCTTTCTATGTTAAAAAGAAGTAGAGTGGTCCTTAATTGTGTTTCATAGTTACGACATACCATGATCATAGTGACGACAGCGTGACTACAGTGAGATACAGTGATTACAGCGTAGCTATTGTGACACCTGCCTATTTATTGAGAGGCTACAGCATGATAATGAACTACAGCATGACTACAGTGACCATAGCATTGCTATTTACTCAAGTGTGACCACACTGACAGCAGCATTGACCACAGCATGATTATGCACTTCATTGGGACAACAGCAACAACAGCATAATTATTTGCCATAGCATTACCGTAATACCGAACAAGTACTCTGATATGCAGTTCAATTTCGATATTTCTCTTGTCTTCACTTTACAAATCAGCAGAATGACTGATAACGTCAGTCATTTGTTTACCAAGAATAGGGATCTGTGGTGATGTATCAACAGAATGACTACTTACGTCCGTCACTCGGTTGCTATGAATTATGATGTATGGTGATATATCATAAGAATGACTACTTACGTCCGTCACTCGGTTGCTATGAATGGTGATGTATGGTGATATATCATTGGAATGACTTCTTACGTCCGTCACTCGGTTGCTATGAATGGTGATGTATGGTGATATATCATTAGAATGATTACTTACGTCCGTCACTCGGTTGCTATGAATGGTGATGGATGATGATATATCATTAGAATGACTACTTACGTCCGTCACTCGGTTGCTATGAATGGTGATGCGAAATCACCTTTTTTCCCCCGAATCACGATTAAATGTGTCTTCTCTACTTAGGAGCAACCGAGCCACTTAATGCTATTAGTCTGCGAGAGAGTTATGAGGCATTGCTTGTTATCAAACAATCACACGTTGGCATCATATGCAGCTAACTGGAATAGAAAATGTTTTTCTCTGTCCCGTTCAGCACTTCATGAAAAAATATACCCGTTTGTGTGGCATAAAGAAGTCAATGCTGGAACTCTGCAAAGTAATGCTATATTATATTTATTAAATATTAGTGAACCCACTCCCACCACTCCCCTCCAATCTCTAGCCTCCTAGCTATTGTGTCACAAGCTAGACTATTGATAGCTCTCATCAAAACAAACTATTGAACATGCACAGAAACTTTTCTGCGAATCCATCGAGAACAAAATGTTTTACAGCCGTTAACCTGTCTCTCGGCATATGGTTATATTGAATATTATTACGACCGCACAGGCTGCAAGGGGCTGTACAGCCTGTACTATGATAATCAGCTGTTCATTCATAGCCCTCGCAACACATGTTGTATTGTGAGCGAAGGCTTTGGTTCACCAGTTATGAGGTGAGAAGAAGCACTCGTCATAGTGGCTGTATAGTGAGCGAAGGCTTTGGTTCACCAGTTACGAGGTGAGAAGAAGCACTCGTCAAAGTGGCTGTATAGTGAGCGAAGGCCTTGATTCACCAGTTACGAGGTGAGAAGAAGCACTCGTCAAAGTGGCTGTATAGTGAGCGAAGGCTTTGGTTCACCAGTTACGAGGAGCACAGGAGCACTCTTCAAAGTGGCTACATCAAAGCGCTTCCTACCCAGGGTTCTGGCCCATCTGTATGAGGCGTGCAACACTGGGGGCTCTGGTGATTAAAAAAGTATACAACAAACTACGCTATGATAACTAGCTAACGGAACAGGTATCCACAAACAGGCACATTAACCCAAATTAAATAAATGTCAATAATTGAAATATTCCTCGCTCGTATCGTCACACTGAAAATATCTACAGCTTTGTCAGATCTGTAATTTTGAATCCAATTATGTCAAAACACTTTATCTCGTTTAACAGTTAAAGGTTTGGCAAAGAGTTCCATAAACTCACAATTTTGTTTTTTCTTTCTCTTTACACTCTCCTCTTTCTACATCCTCATCCTCCTCCCTCTTCCTATTCTTCCCCTCTTTCATGCCTCTCTCCCTGCACACCGACCCCAACATGTGTCTGGTGTAACAATACCCTCTCTTCTTAGCCGTGTAATCTGTGTCGTCCGGTCATAAGCCGTCCATATGGATCCCTAATGGGCAAACGTGGACTCAATGGGCAGCAAGAGGACCTAATGGGTAGGAGAGGTGCAGGACTTGATGAGCACATGCTGCTACGAGAGACCTCAAATGGTGCCTGTTTCTACCCCCTGCTGATCTGGGATGCAACCTCTATTCACTAATGTTCTCTGTGGCCTGTTCTTGTTGCTTGTCGTCATCATTGCTGACCTTCTTTGGAGTAGTTTATTGTCTGATTTTCCTGAATGTTCGCCAGCCAGTCTTACGTTGTTTGTTTTTCCTCAATGCATTATTCCTCAACAATAATATAATGCTCAAATCTTATTATACATTTAATAATACTCAAGTAATGTCACAAAACTTATTTATTTGCCTCCAACTAAATATTATCAGCTTCAGATGAAATTAATCTGAAAAGCAGATTCACGAATAGTTATGGAAAAATACATTCGGTTTTGATCAAAAAGGGGAATGATCAGCCTTGAGCAGTATTGTTGGAACATAGCTCCATCAACCACGTTATTTTTGGAGAGATTCTGCCCTGCTGTTCCGTTGGCACCGTAAACGGTTTCAGAATAAAGTGGTTTCCACTTTTCATGCGCATTTATTCATTTATGACAGTTGGGTGTACTGTTCTAATATTTTCATTCAAATGAGTCGATATCTTGTGACTTATATTTGTCCGTTTCTAAAGAGTATAGCCTGTTTTAATCTGTGAGTCACTCGTACAGTGATATTGTCTTATAGATCACAGTCATTTAAAGATCACGGACTTAGTAAAAATAGAGAAAACCACACAAATGTCCATCGGTTTCGACGCATCATCATGCCCATTATCGCTGACCTAGAGACAACGGGCCCCGTCGACTTGGATTCAGCCGTTTGGACATGTTAGCCACGCTGGCCCGAGGCTGAGATAGGCAGATCTTTCTAAACAAATGTTTGATTCAAGATATCTACGTAACTGTGTACAGTGATATTCTTCTAAGTATAGTAATTGAAGTATGTGAGCCAATCTTAGCCTCACACACTTCTGGACTGAACTTGTCCTGTGTTATTATTATTGAGAAACAATAAGATCGTGAGTTTTATTTGTTTTTCAATATAATAGGCTGAAAAAGTTAATTCGACGATATGCTCGACGTTATGAAAAGTTTTAAATACTCGAGTATTATATGAACTGTATTTTTTTCTGTTAATTTTAACGCGTCAGTGAGTCTATGTAGCCGAATCATTATGGAAGAATGTAATACCAATTCACCTGAGATATCAGAAAATATTCCCTCCCCATTGATGCACAGTTTATATTCCCTCCCCATTGATGCACAGTTTATATTCCCTCCCCATTGATGCACAGTTTATATTCCCTCCCCATTGATGCACAGTTTATATTCCCTCCCCATTGATGCACAGTTTATATTCCCTCCCCATTGATGCACAGTTTACTATCAACCAGCATCTCTTTTGTTGACTTATAAAATGTACTTTCTGATTTTGATTAGACAACTTTGATTGAAGGCTCAATGTCGCGCTATTGATTCCAAGTATCGTGTCGTTGTTTAATTAACTTCGTTCGATACATTTTAAGAATTGAAGGGCAGAGAAGCAAAGATGCATTATCACATCTGCCATCAAATGTTTTTATTCTTAGGAAAAGAATGATTCCGTTATGCCACTCAGCTACTCAGCCGTTCAATTATCGTAGTGTGAGCAACTTCATAGCACGAGTTCCATTTGTTTGCCTCAGAATTGATGTGTTGGATCAACGCCAAGGTCCATTGAAAGCAGAAATGACATTTCCTCCTTTGCAAGTGCAGTTGTATAATCCTACACAAAATTGTTCGAGTAAACATATCATGAGAATGACTCTTAGGAATAATTTAATTGATTGAGAGTGATTTGGTTTCTAGTTCTAGATGCGCTGTATTTAATAACTGCAAATGAGAGTTAGGGGAGAATGAACAGTCCCTGGCAACTATATACCCTAAAACGCCTTTGAAACAAGACTTGTATCTTATTAAAAACGGTTTTGCTTTCAGGCAGAAGAAACAATTAAATGATACGTCATGGAAGTATCCACAAGACTTAAAATAACTAATGTACTAATTACTGTAGGAATGTCTGTGGACATGGACGTCGCTCTTCATGCCTGTGCATACACTCACACCATTCTGCTTCTCAAGGCATCATGCTACAAATCCTGAATCATAAATGATGACCATCTCAATAACAATAACCATGGAAGCGTCTGATCTCATTGCTGTGGCTTATCATTATAGATCTTAGATTTATTGCATTATTTTGACAGAATGTCATTTACGTTTGTGGAGGAAGGAGGTTTATTATTTAATTATCAGACCTCCTCAATCCTCCATGACCCCCATCCATGACAGCGTACCATCTTTCTGCCCTTATCGCCAGCATCCCAGCCGAGGTATGACCATTTCTCAATCATATGTTATCATCATCGGCATGTCACCGATAAGCCATCGTGCGGGACTTAGCAGTGTACCAAATTATTACCTGTGATAACCTCGAGTGCCAAAAGAGAGCCAATAAATCACGACAAAACTGATAGAAAACCGTCGATAAATCTGGTTCGAGGGCCTGTGTCGAGTATCGATAGCGAGCTAGGCAGGCCACTGTCCATACCGTTGTCTTTTTGTGGTGTGTTGGTGTGTGGTACTGTCTGTTGACATCTCATGATGACCATGGTGTCGTCTGTCTGTGTGTGGAGCGGCGTTGGTGTGTGGTACTGTCTGTTGACATATCACGATGACCATGATGTCGTCTGTCTGTGTGTGGAGCGGCGTTGGTGTGTGGTACTGTCTGTTGACATCTCACGATGACCATGATGTCGTCTGTCTGTGTGTGGAGCGGCGTTGGTGTGTGGTACTGTCTGTTGACATCTCATGATGACCATGATGTCGTCTGTCTGTGTGTGGAGCGGTGTTTGTGTGTGGTACTGTCTGTTGACATCTCATGATGACCATGATGTCGTCTGTCTGTGTGTGGAGCGGCGTTGGTGTGTGGTACTGTCGGTTGACATCTCATGATGACCATGATGTCATCTGTCTGTGTGTGGAACGGCGTTGGTGTGTGGTACTGTCTGTTGACATCTCATGATGACCATGGTGTCGTCTGTCTGTGTGCGGAGCTGCGTTGGTCTGTGTGTGGCCAGCTGACATCTATTGATGTCCATGATGACGTCTGCCTTTGAGAGGTGCGTTGGTATGTGGTACCGCCAGCTGACACCTCATGATAATCATGATGTCAACTCAAGCTGTCATAAATAACATGCAGTACCTATATAATAACAGAGAATAAAACTACATTGTATTCGCTGTATTTTTCGACTTTCCTAAGGCTTTGGTTGTGTTCATTTAATCTTATTATCTAAACTAGAATCTTATGTCATTCGAAGAATGACATAACATACCATCTTTATATCTGTCAAACCGCAAACAATATGTAACTGTGCACGGAATGCAATTTACTATGTTTAATATTAGTCATGGCGTTCCTTGAGATCTATTTTAGGGCCCCTACTTTTCTAAATTTTTATAAACGACATAGTTACTGCATTATCGTTTTTCACGACTACTTTGTTTGATGGTGATAGAACTTTATCGACTTGCATCCTTTCAAACACCATAAGCGATTTAACTGCCACAACTAACAAGGAATTCGATCATAGAAACAATTGCTTAACTGCGGACTGAATCGAAATTAATGGCAACAGCACTAATTACATATAATTTTTTTATAGGCGTAAAACCAATTAGTACTCATCTATTTTGGAAAGGATAGAATTCACGAGAAAGACAACAATGAATTCTTGGGGTATATTTCGATCAAAATCTATCATTTAAAAATCACATCGACAGCGTATCATCTAAGTTATCGAGATCTACAGGCGTCCCAGATAAATTCAATAAATTCCTCCCTCAATCTGTTCATAGGCGTCTTTATTTCACGTTGCTCCAGCCATTCATAATTTACGGAATTAAAGTTTGATATGATACTGATAGAAATAAACCACAGAAATGCTACTTGAGTTATAAATAACCTTCCCTCCAATACTCATACTAATCATCATTTCAAAACCATCAAATATCATGAAACTGGAATATCAATATAACTTTCAAATTTGCCCTACACGCATTCGAATCTTTCAATAGAAGCTATGATCAAATCGATTCAATTAGGAATTTAATTCGATTGGAAAATTCACGGATGGAGGCAATCATTGCACAATAAATGCTAACAACCTCGTATTACCCGTTATAACGGATCCAAACACAAATTTAGTGTTTCCTTGTTTGCCGTCTAAAGGTTTCTCTTACAGTCTTTATGCATATTACACGTATCATCTTGAGAATTAAACATATACTAGCCCAATAATGGCATATTGTTGCCGCGCAGTTTTCCTCAATGTCTCTCAAACACGTTCGAATTGTTGCGTAAGTTGCAAGACGCTGAGGAATAACCAGCGCAAGAACTTTGCGTTGTATTGAATTTTCATATTTCAAGGTTGATAGTACTCTCTTGTCAATTAGTGTCAGGTATAGATTTGTCTCAGTGATGTTCCAGTTAGCGTCAAGGCTTAATATATAGTGATATATTTATTTTAAGTATGTGCGGTTCAGTCAAAATCGATTGGTTAGTACGTGAGGATTAGGTTGACCTAAAAGTTATTAATAGAACAAATAGGGCCTTCAATTTTCTACTTTAAAATGTCATAGCTATTAAATGTAATCATAATATGTAAATCATACGCTCCTGTTGTATAAACAGTTTCAACTGTTTTATCTGTCTGTGAGGGGTGCGATGGTGTGTGGTACCGCCAGCTGACACCTCATGGTAACCATGAGGCCATCTGTCTGTGAGGGGTGCGATGGTGTGTGGTACCGCCAGCTGACACCTCATAATGACCATGAGGCCATCTATCTGTGAGGGGTGCGATGGTGTGTGGTACCGCCAGCTGACACCTCATGGTAACCATGAGGCCATCTGTCTGTGAGGGGTGCGATGGTGTGTGGTACCG
>SDVV010044051.1:0-10193 GCA_016164225.1 Gammarus roeselii
ATGTTTATATCTACATATATATGTATTTCAAAGCATAGACAGACATTAGTCACCCAGCCGCCTTCTCTAAGCTGGAGGGTGGCTGGTGTCGGGACGATCTTTGCACTTATCCCTGAACGCTCCCTCGCATAGTATTCTCAGATTTTTACTTGTCATGTGAACGAACTCGTAATATATCAGGCTCGCTGGAGTGCAACGTGCGAAAGTAGGGAATAGATTGGGGAATAATAATTTTTCACCATTACGATGTCAACGGTTGTCGAAAATACACAAGACAGGTTGAAATATTCCTGCGCGAGTGCAGCTTCGTAATAACCTGCACAAGGGGCTTCCATTACCTTTGGGATTCCCGTACTAATTAGGAAAACTTAATTTTTTTTGGACCATGCTTTGGGGTTCACCTAATAATGAGAGAGACGTCGTTAATTGTTTTCAGACCGCCTGTTGCGATTCACTAAATAATGAAAGTGACTAAATTAATTGTTTCAGACTGCTGTTGCGGTTCACTACATAATGAAAGTGACGAAATTAATTGTTTTCAGACCGCTGTTGCGATTCACTTGATAATGCGTGCGGCGTCATTGGTTGTTTTCAGACCGCCTGTTGCGATTTACCCAACAATGAGAGAGGCGTCATTTGCTGTTTACTGACCGCCTGTTGCGATTCACCTGATAATGAGAGAGGCGTCATTTGTTGTTTTCAGACCGCCTGTTGCGATTCATTTAATAATAAGAGAGAGGCGTCATTGGTTATTTTCAGACCGCCTGTTGCGATTCACTTAATAATGAGAGAGGCGTCATTGGTTGTTTTCAGACCGCCTGTTGCGATTCACTCAATAATGAGAGAGGCGGCATTGGTTGTTTTCAGACCGCCTGTTGCGATTCACTGAATAATGAAAGAGGCGTCATTGGTTGTTTTCAGACCGCCTGTTGCGATTCACTCAATAACGAAAGAGGCGTCATTGGTTGTTTACATACCGCCGGTTGCGCTTCACTTAATGATGAGAGAGGCGTCATTTGTTGTTTACAGACCGCCTGTTGCGGTTCACTTAATAATGAGAGGCGTCATTGGTTGTCTTCAGACCGCACTTTGGGTTATCATAATAACAAGGGCGACGTGTTTAATTGTTTTTAGACCGTTCTTTATGGTTCTTATACCAATGTGGGTAAATGTCAAAACTTTAACATAATATCTGGTTTAATGGACATCCTGCCGATGGCGTTACAATGTGACCGAATTTGTGTAAAAAAAATCACACTCGAGCGTCTTAGAGAACGGTCGCGACCTTCACAGCTAATGCATTTCCTTGTGCCCTTTTGAAAATGCTGTTTTCTTGTGCATGAACAGGCTCTTTCCTTGTGCACGGCCAGGCTGTTTGTTGGAGCTTTCAGCGACCTGTTGCTCCCTCGATGATGGATGACTCAATAACGGTTGATCGAGAAAGAGGTGATGCAGCACAAAATAGCGCAAGAGAGTGTCAGGATAGTGATAGTCAAGGCTGCATTCAATGCAAGCAACTGGGTGAATAACTGCTGTGAGAAAAGTCTAAGCATTAGTGTTGTACACAGATTATTTGATTCATTATCATTTAAGAATGAAATTTATAATGATCGGGAAGCAAATAGTAGTAGTAGTAGTTTCTTCTGTTTTCCACCGGAGTAGGAAGTAATATACAAATAAATAGATAGTTGTATATATTTAATTCTCTATAAAGAGAGTAATATTGACGATAACGTATTTGAATACCAAACAAATTTGTCTTCCGAAAGGTGTTTAATAACTGGCCAGTAACTGAAGCGACCTCTCAACGCTTCTTTAATGAGAGATATGACTCGTAACAGCGGCCTAGTTACTATAGTGACACTAAAAGGGAACGCGAAGAGGACTAATCGATACCTATCCAAATGATAATGTGTGCATAAAATTGATGCGCTTTGTTACTATACAGAAAATTATACCACGTTGCGGCCATGATTATCACCTCGTGAAAGCGAGCGGTTCCCTGTGCCAGCAGAGGGCACCCGCGGCATGTGCCATGTATCCCCTTCCAGCAGATCCATCTTAAGTTTACATGAACTTCTTTAAATGATGTACAAAAATTGTTACCAGCATGAGCGAATTTTTTTTAAACGGCCCAAGCTGTTCGATGAACTAGTAGATATAATAACATTTTATAATAATTTGATTTTGATTCCATGCAGATAAAAACTCGGCGAGTTTTTGAATTACGATATTCAGTCACGTCAATTTTATTCCTTCCGAAAAACAGCATTACCCTCTTTCCTCCTGACAGCAGCCACCGTGAAAATGACAGTCGCGTACACAAGCTCTGATTTGATATTATTGTATTCGTAAATGCGTACAAATATTCAAAAAATCAGTTTAATTTTAGAATAGTTTTAATCAATATTGTTAATTTTTCTAAAGTCTTTCACCCATATTCCTCAGATGTGTGGTGTGTTAGTCATAGATCCTTATCATGCCCGACAAGTTATCCATGAACACATCAACTCACTGAACTTCTAAAATCTTCTATTCATTTTTTTTCAGGCCTGTCTCCCTCCCCTGTATCTCTCGGATCAATGTGTGAGTCTCTTTGGCAGTGTCTCTCACCCATTTGTGTTCATCTGAACCTAGCATATCTCACTAACCTTTCAATTTTCTTTAGTTTGCGTATAATCTTTGAACCAGCAAAGCAGCTGTGTTTCTCAGACATTTGAAAAGTAAGAGAACCCGAGCATTTGCATGAAAACTCGAAAATGAGTCTAGGACAAATTTATGTAACTCCGAACTGTGTGTACGTATGTTGCTCATCCAGCATGTATGCGAAAAAACTGGTATCTCAATAAGTACCCTGTTTGTGTTGAAATAATCACACTCTACTAAAATCTGATAACGTATTGTTAACAAATTTAATTTCTTACCTTTTGATATTCGTGCAACCCGAAATTTATGTTAATCACCTGATAAATCATGTTGGGTCAATTGTGATCTTATTGGTTCATATATGATGTATTAAAAGGGCTGAAACAGCTTTGAAATAGATTAAGAATTGACAATATTCCACTTGTGTATTTTTTCGTGTTCGGGAACCCCCTGAGCCTCCATCCTCTTACCCAAATAAACTTCGATGTAGGAAGAAAACAGTTGAAATTGCACATAGGTGATTCAAGTACACAAACTCTGATTTTACGTTGTTGCATTTTTAAATCCATACAAACAATAAATGATTTTATTTCATTAAAACTTGCACAATTTAAAATTGTTTGAACTCCAACTGTTTCACGTTAATTCCATGACTTACTAAATTACTGAATCCCGTACTTCAATCACGATCCCATCAAATAACTCCATAAACCCCTCAAGTTGTATACGTTTCAGTGTTCCGTTTTACATCTTCAATCCATGTAAGAGTCTGATCTTGTATGTCTCCTTACATAATCTTGTATGTCTCCTACCCTTTTATGTTTACCCGAGTCTTATATTTCCTTCTGCCTCCAAACACCACCGCGCCAGTCAGCTTTTAAACACCACCGTGACAGTCAGCCTTTAAACACCACCGCGACAGTCAGCCTTTAAACACCACCGCGACAGTCAGCCTTTAAACACCACCGCAACAGTCAGCCTTTAAACACCACCGCAACAGTCAGCCTTTAAACACCACCGCAACAGTCAGCCTTTAAACACCACCGCAACAGTCAGCCTTTAAACACCACCGCAAAAGTCAGCCTTTAAACACCACCGCAACAGTCAGCCTTTAAGTACTACCGCAACAGTCAGCCTTTAAGCACCACCGCAACAGTTAGCCTTTAAGTACTACCGCAACAGTCAGCCTTTGAACACCACCGCGACAGTCAGCCTTTAAGTACTACCGCAACAGTCAGCCTTTAAGTACTACCGCAACAGTCAGCCTTTAAGTACGACCGCAACAGTCAGCCTTTGAACACCACCGCGACAGTCAGCCTTTAAGTACGACCGTGACAGGACATGTGCTACCAAAGCTCTCAGCAGGCAAAAAAAAAATGCCGAAAAGAAATGAATTAGTCAAAATGCTGTGGACATAAAGCACTGTAAAATTTAATTCACATTGATAAATCTTACTGTTAGTGACAGTGCTATTAGTGATCGCTATTCGAGTTACCGTTCCCATGCTGTTAGAATTGATCACGGTGCTGTCGAAATTAGATGATTGATACATTAATTCCATATTTATTACAGACTGCAATGAGCAATTCCTAAGTGCACAGTGGCGAACCATAGGAACGCAATTCCGATACTACGAGAGCTTCTTGTTTGATTTAAATTTTACAAGTTGTAAAAAAGTGTCGGGATATACAAGTAAATTCATAATATCAGCAGCCAAGTCTTTGTTTCTGGAAGAGTAGGCGGCAGTGGGACAAATCGAGGATTTCTTGGACTGATAAAATGAGACAAACTCAAGACAGCACACAACTTTTCACCCTGCTCACCCAGTCTCCCCTCCCTTTCTTCCACCACTTCCGGCAACCTTACACCAGTGTATAGCCACTACGAACGGCTTAGCCACCACAAACGGTTACGTCACGACATATAAATGTGCCGAACTTCCCAATGTTTTAACTGCAACAAAGCGTAGTTTGCATTTCATTTTAATGGTGATCCCAACACGAACAGGAACATAAAATGTATCCTTCGTTTTGCCAAGATAGCAACTTAGTTGATATATGCGAATAAGAATCTCAAATTGTGACTGCAGCAGACCCCAAACATAATAGCAAGACAATTATAGTAGCTCAACCAAAATGTGACTCCACTTGCTGCTGTTATATACATCAGCTAGGCTCGCTTACATTCCGCAATGAAATTCCCCCTACACCCACCGCCTCTTGTTGTGTGCCTTACATAACGGTACATATTTATGTTTAGTTGCTGCTGTCATTGACTACGGGCTTTGAAATCTTTCCCAACCCCACACCACTTGATATTCCTGTCCCCCCTGCTATAGTGGCGTGACACCCGCAGCGCGTTGTATGAGTTAGTGTTTTTCATTAAACCAGTCTTTATGTAATCGTACGCACATTACGGACTTAAGTAGGGTTTAGAATTGATCATTTATGTTGTACTAAAAACATGTTATAATCTAGTAGTAGTAGTAGTAGTTGTTGCTTCACTTTTCCACCGGAGTCCCAACGCGAAGGTAATGTAGACTCCCCCGTAGGGTAATTGAAGGGTGGCAAAGTAGGTGCAGCGTAGATTACGAGCAGGTTCCACGCATAATCCGAGTAGTTCTAACACAGACACAGAACAAGTTCAACACAGGGACAGAGTAGATCTAAAAACAGATACAAAGTAGGTTCGACGTAGACACAGAGTAGGTTCAACGCATAGTTACCGAGTAGGTTCAACGTAGGCACAGAGTAGGTTCAATGCAGATACCGAGTAGGTCTCTGCGCTAACAATTTTTCTTTCTTCACTCAAGCAGTTTGAGGTTGAATTGGAGTGGCAGAGGTGTCTCGGGTCCCAAACGAGCCCGACGAATCTCGGAAGGTCCCCCAAGTCCCCCGAACTCCCCGGGTCCCCTCGTCTTAGCTCATCTCGGCTTGTCTCGTATCACCTCGGACAGTCTCGGCTCGTCGCACGACCAACTCGACTCGCCTCAACATGCTTCGACTGATCTCGACGCACCTCGACCTGCCTCGACGCGACTCTCGCCCTCTGAGCCAGTAATCCATGGACTGCAACTGGCAACTGTTCTACTCAAACATTTCACATCTATACATTTTTCTGTCTAACACAGATACAAAGTAGGTTCAACTTAGGTACAGAGTAGGTTTAACGCATAGTTACCAAGTAGGCTCAACGTAGACACAGAGTTGGTTCAACGCAGATACAGAGTAGGTCTCTGAACTATTTTTTTTTCACTCAAGAATTTTGGGGTTGGAGTGGTGTGGCAGAGTTGTCTCGGGTTCCGAAAGAGCCCAACGAATCCCGGAAGGTCCCCCAAGTCCCCCGAGCTCCTAGGGTCCTCTCGTCTCAGCTCATCTCGGCTTGTCTCGAATCACCTCGGACAGTCTCGGCTCGTCGCGCGACCAACTCGACTCGCCTCAACATGTTCGACTGATCTCGACGCACCTCGACCAGCCTCGAAGCGACCCTTGCCCTCTGCGCCAGTAATCCGTAGACTACAATGGTTCACTGTTCTACTCAAACATTTCACATGTATACATTCTTCTGTGTAGGGGTTTTAAAGCGTGGGGAGGGGGAGTCAGGGGTGCCAGGGTTCAAAGGGGCCTCAAACAGGTCCCAAAGTTTCTCATGGGGGATTCTAAGGGTCCTAAGGGAGTCCTAGAGGGCCCCGGAAGGGTCCAAGTGGATCCCCCCAAATTCTCCTGGTCTTCCGAGTCCCCCGGGTCCCTCAAGTTCTCCGGGCCCCGCGATCACCCCCCCACTCTCGGGTCACCTAGTCTCAGCCAGTCGCGGTTCGTCTCGACTCATCGCCCCACCAGTCGACTCGTCTCGACTCACCTCAGCCTGCCTCGACTCACCTCGTCCCCTCCCCGTACAGTGCCGTTCAAGACTTTCGATCTCCAAGATCAACGTAAACATTATTTCACCATTTAGCCATCAAAACGTCTAGCTGTGCTCAGGCATTTATAAGGCACCCAGGGAGAGCGCAAATTCTCCCATCGTAGGTTGGACTAGACTAACTAACACACCGCATAGTCCGCCTAGGGCCCTTGCGGGCGTCTAGCGATATATATTCCTATATTTACTACAAAATAGATCACCATGAAAAAAGGACAGATAAAATAATAGAGCCCAAACAAGAAGAAATAAAAAAATACTAAAATAAAGTGTTAATTATCTATAAAATTAATAATCATCCATCCACCCCATGGGTTATAATCTAACACCTATCTTCACGTGAAGACCAATAGACTTTCCTTTATATTGTGTATTGCTTAGAGCCTCATTTCATTTTTTTATTTTATTTCATCTTGTTTACTGTGTGTGTTGGATGGTTTTCGTTATACTGAGCGACTCTGCCTTAGTGATATCTAGATTGATGCCTAGTTATAGGTCTGTACGTAATGTATTTTGATTGTAGGATGCATATTTGCCCGAGTTGGAAAACACATTAGTTTAGTTTGGAGCTACCCTCTCTTTCGAAGCTTTGGTCAGGTTCGGCCGTTTATTTTCGCGGCCGCCCAGCTAGGTTAAGCGAATTCCACTCAACAGGTGCCAGCAGTCAGTAGGAGTAAAGCCGCCACCGTAGAATAACCTTCAAGTTGAGTATTGGGGTTTTAAGTTGGATCCGTGTAGAGTACATTGCCCTTGAGCGATTTGGGCAATGTAATGGTTAGGATGCCTCTAATTTTTTTCGTTGTCCGACTTAGCCTCTATGCAACTCAGACATAGTAATCATTAATTACTTATGAGCCAAGTTAATTACTTTTGGGCCAAGTTCATAACTTTGGGGGACCTTAGCTTTTCGAGAGTCAGATAACAGGCCGATGAGGCCTACGACTGGCTTACGTGTGGCTTACGGGTGACTTACGGGTGACTTACGGGTGGTTTACGATGGGCTGACGGGTAACTCATTTGGACGGACGGACGGAAGGCTAACGAGTGGGCTTTCAACCCTTGCTGCCGGATATATATTTGGGAAGGTTTTGTGGTTATGTTCATTTCTATTTTATTGTATTTAGATGTTTCTTGTATGCATATACGTTTTTTATCCTTTATATGACTGTATTGGGGCACGCTTGGTTCCTTTCTGTTATTCATTTTATGTTTATTCGGTTCTGGTAGGAATATGTCTTCATCTTATTTTGGTGAGGAGAGGGGGTGTCGGGACCCTTATGGCAATAAGTTCAGTACGCTTCTGGAATGTTCGTCAGGTGAGGCTACTCAGCTGTTCTTCGTCTTATCAGTAATTTCCGTGGCATGATTGCTATGCTGAAGTGTTTATATCATATCATATATATGTCTGGTTCAATAATTCTATATATTTTTTCCGTACATTTATTTCTGTATTTCTATCTAGTCAGGGTGTAATAGACTCATTCAGTGGTTAGTTGGTGGGTTCTTAGCCGTTGGATGCATGGTTAAAGCCTGTTGGTCGGATTTGGAGCAACGTTTTGTGTTTTCCATCTTCTTACCCCATAACGCATTATAATATCTTACCCCATAACGCATTATCCAGTTTTGAACCAGATATATCGGTGTTACCATGTATCCGCGTGTTGCAAATGGACCGTTATCAAGCGTATGTAGACTGTTCGGGTAGTCTTATCTCGATTTTTTTTTGGATAGCGAGTATCGGTTGGATGCCCTACAGCGAGAGTAGCTGTACGGTAGGGATTTACTGTAATTTATTTTGAATAGTTACCTCGTACAGTTATAGGATTTTTTATGATATTTTAGGTTTGCATCTTCCATGTAGCACAATACTTCAGGCATACTTGGTCGGATTATCATCATTTTTGGATTTTTATGTATTTACAGGGTGAACCTAAATTAACTGACCCTTTTAATTTGTTAATAAATAAAAAACTAAGAAAGCTATGAAGTTGACACTTCTTTTATTTAAAAGAAGAACATTCTTATGCTAATATTGTTTCCTAGTTTTTAAATATAATATCTTTCAAATGACAGCCACGGTTGTTTTGACAAGATAGGGTTCTTTTCTTCGTTGTTTTCATAACCTTCATTAGTGATTCTGGCGAAAGTGCAGCTATTTCATGATAAATGTTGTTTGTAAGTTCTTGTAAATAGATGGATTTGTTACATAAACTCGTGACTTGAGGTAGCCCCATAAGAAAAAGTCGCATGGGGTCAAATCGGGAGAACGAGGGGGCCAAGGAATGTCACCAAATCGTGAAATCAAACGATTTGGAAAGCATCGTTTCTCTTGCCGTATGTGCGGTGGCTCCATCCTGTTGAAGCCACGTGTGGTGAACATTTTGTCTCGCAAGTTCTGGAATAAAAAACTCTCTTATCATCGAGCGGTACCTTTCACCAGTGACTGTTACAGTTGCGTTATCATTTTCAAAAAAGTAAGGTCCATAAACACGTGAAGCTGATATTCCGCACCATCCAGTTACACGAAAAGAATGCAATGGTCTTTCTTGGATTTCGCGTGGATTTTCATCGCTCCAAATTCTGGAATTATGATTGTTTACATGACCAGTTAAGTGAAAGTGAGCTTCGTCAGAGAAGATGATGTTTTCGATGTAAATGGCATCCTCGCACAAACGAAGAAAGGATTCGGAATATCCAAGACGTTGGTGATGATCATTAGGCAATAACTGTTGGGTCAACTGAATTTTGTAGGGCTTCAACTTCAAGTCGTTTTTCAGAATGCGGCATAATGCCGATTGAGAAATGGTTAATTGAGAAGCACGTTTTCTAGTGGAGGTTTTAGGGTAATCTGTGATACTTATAGCAACTCTTTCGATTACGTCTTCAGTTCGAATTGACCTTTTCCTTCCAGATCGTGGTTTGTCATTAACATTAACAAAGCGATTTAATTGTGTTTTTTTTGAGGAGCTGATTCTTGTTTCAAAATGGATCCTGTAATCACGTTGAGCTTCTGTTATTGACATCGTCCTGATGTAGGTTTGCAGAATTCTCGTTCTTTTTTCTTTGCTGTAGCGAATCGTGATTAAAATTTAAGGGTTGACAATTAAACACAAATTTAGCAGACTCTATAGGATAATGTAACTTGGATACAATATTACCGTACAAATGTTCTTCATTCATATAAAACAAGTTTCAACTTCATAGCAGTCTTAGTTTTTCATTTATTAACAAATTAAAAGGTCAGTTAATTCAGGTTCACCCTGTATATGACATTATGTTACGATTAAGCAGTGGTTACTTTAATTTAAGAAGATTTAATTTAACACAGTTTCGGACTGAGTTGGAGAATGATTTCATACGATTTCTATATACTATAGCGTGTTCGTGTAGAAGTATTCCCCATCATTTACTATACGTTTCAGCCAGCAAATCAGTCACATGTCTTGGCAATTTATTCACGTTAGTTGTTCGGTTGGTTACATGCTATTTTTTTCTCGAACATCCTGGTTTTTAATGTATATTTGGGTATGGTATTTATTCAATAATTTAAGCTTTATTCATATCAAATCTATCCACTTTGCTCTATAGTTTTACCAATCTTTAGCAGATTGTGTACCTACATATATATA
>SDVV010044052.1:0-10193 GCA_016164225.1 Gammarus roeselii
ATGGCTTTGCTGATGAGTTTAGCATTTGGTGCTAGATCAATTGGAAGAGGAAGCTTATTGGGTGTTTCTGTTAGGCACTGTTCTAGTTTTCCACACAATTGGTCAATGGTATTTTAGGAAAATTGTCATTACCGAGGTGGCACTCTATTAGAACTGGCGCTGTCCTGCACAGCGTTGGTGTCGAGAGAGTGCCAGAGCAATCAGCTTCTCGCGGTTCACGGTTTGCACAGAATTTGCTGTGAATAATCTGACGAGCGTTTAGTACAACTTTTAGTTAGCTACTGTGTAACTTTGAAGCGGCGTGGCAGGAATATTAAAATTGTAAGCATTAAGAGAGCAAACTTGGGTCTTGGTATTGTGAGATACTGTGGGTCCTGGCCTTGTTATTTAGGCTATAGCTGCTGTGGCGACTAAATGCGCGTCAATGCCACTGCTACCAACATCAATTCTTTTGTGACAAACGCACGGTCACAAAGCTGGCACTGCTGTGCATGGTAACCTCTTTCTCGAGAGAGTTAGAATGACATTGACAGTAACTGACCAGGATCAGTTTGAATTCTTACCAAATTAGTTCAGACGCCTAACGCTGCAAATGCAATGAAGGTGCTCGGCTGCATGGCTGTTACAGTTTCATGGTAATTTCCATCTATAAGGTAACGATTCATCGTTTTTTTGTTGTGGATGTGGAAGTTTTGTCCTCTGAGGTAGCATTGAGTTATAAATGGGAGATGGAAAAGTATTCATGTGAAGATGATATTGTTAAAATATTTCCTGAGCAATTGCTAAAGCAAAAGTTCATTTGATATGTCAAGATTAACAACTTCTTCTGCCATACCTTCTGTCCGCTTTTCTTTTTGAATGTTTGCTTTGCACTGTGCACAGTTCGAAATATCTACTGCACTATCACATTGGAGCCGTTGCTCTGTGCGGGAAAAATGTAGAAATGTAAAGCGCTGCTGCATCTCCAAGAGACTATTTAGCTTTGCTCTCTAGTTCAGATTATGGTGCTAGAAAAATTCTGATTTATTTGCTATTTTGGGAATTGCAGCACTCAAATTTTTAGCTTTGCGCAGAGGCAGTATCGTAAACAATGAGTGACAAATGAGTTTACATATTGTTTTTCGCGTCTAAGCTCCAACTCCAAAGCTTACAAGTTTCAAGGGTATAGAAACTTTTTTGCTGTATCAAAATGAAAGCTGGTTTCTGCTCTAAGCCGAATATTGCTCAGACCAAATATCGTCTTGCAAAGGTTGAAGTTTTCAACTAAATTGAAAAGATCGACTATCATCTCTTCACAGCAAGAACAATGAGGCACCTCAGAGGGATATCCCCTGGGGGCATCCGAGGCTCACCCCTCGTTAGAAGATCCCTCCATGGTCCCTCCTTTCAGCTTGTAGCTACATCCCCCCCCTCTTGTACCACGAAGAGGTGCGCCTCCCACTGACTCCGAGGTTTGAAAATAAACAAAAACTACAGCAAAAAAATGTATTGAAAAAAAAAACTTGATCAACTTATTTTATATAGCTAGTTGAAGAAAAAGTCTCCAAGTCTAGTTATAAGATTATATTAAAGTTTGATTAATCAATTTTAAGAGCGTATATAAGTACACTTATATACACTTGAGGTTGAATGTAAAGAAGGCCTCACCTTCATTACCCAGAACCCCGAATTGAAGCCGGGGATCAAACAATGGGTGAGACCATGCCCTATCAGAGAGAGCCTGACGGCCTCTCCAGAGCGTCACACTCAAACCAGTCTGTGGGAAAGAATGACAAACCCCTCATGGGTTCCTCATCGATAGACCTGACTCAGGTCACAGTCAATGAAGCTGAACGCGAATATGATCGGAATGCAGATTGTCCTGGGCAGGATGGGCAAAATGATTGGCCTTCCTCAGCTGGAGACTGGACTGCTCGGCGCCCTCCAGAGAAGTCTGTGAACGTCTCGCTAAACTCGAGAACCTTTTTGCAACTATGAATTCCCGACTGGATGAGCTGATGAAGAGGATAGAGACCAGGGAACCCGTAACCTGTTAGTGTGCTCCCGCCTCTGACCTCTCTGACAACACCGCTCTCCTCCCAGCTAAAACTCATAACGCCCGCACACCAAGAAACGTTAAGAGGAGACAATACACTCGATTTAATGACCACAACTTATTTAACAACGACAATCAATTCTCCGAACACTTGAAAATGACATTTGATGTTGATGACAGACCGGATATTTGACCGTATAAACTACGAGAAGAAATGGGCTCCATGACTGGCCGTCCAATTTTCAACATTACCGCCAGCGGTGACGACAGCTTCACCTTTGAAGTATACACAAAATTTCAAAGTGACATTATACTCCCCAAAACCAGAATATGCGAGAAAACCTTGCAAAATCATACCACACCCAACTTTCTCCATGAGTTCAGTCTTGATTTACATCGAGGGTCTCTCGAGTGATGTAGCCGACGAGTTCATCACCGGACTCATCCAATACAAGGAATGTATAGTTCAAGCAAAAATCAAACCAAAAAGAAACACCACCACGGCTCTTCTGCTTAAATTCAATTGCCTCACCCCACCTAACTACATAAACATACCTTTCTTTGACGCCAAAACCATGGTTACGCCCTTCGAAAGATGTCCGATGCGATGCTATGAACGCCAGAAATACGGACACACGAGCAGAGATTGCCACGGTAAGCACAGACAGATGCTCACACTGCTCCCAAGACGACCTCGATAAACGTGACGATCCCTTGCCGTGCCCATCCGAATAATCTCACTGCCTTTACTGCAAAGTAAACGACCACCCTACGGAACACGGAGACTGCCCTCCCACTCAAGGGACTACGGAGCCGTTGTCAACGGTTCTGCAGCCAAAACTACTCTCGACCATCGCAAACAATGTTTTGCGTATCACAACCAGCGCGTTCCGCTCCACCCCAATCTAATCCCTTAACGTGCTCGCTAACGAATTTCCGCTCCGGCGAGACTTTCACTACAAGACTATTTTAAGACTAGAAGTCTGATAAAGAACCCATCAATCAGCTACATCACCAACATATCCGATAAGCGCCTTTTTTTGCGGCTAGTAAGAATATATGCCCACCGTTCTCCTTACGTGTGGATAACCTGCTAACCTCGTTAAACATCAATCGTAAAGTTATTAAGCCTTCATTTTCCTACACCATCCTTCAAATTAACACGCCAACATTTATGATCAACCCACCACCAGTCAACCTAGACCTGCAAATGCACCCTTAAGCAACTACTCTAACCAACGCGCACCGGCAGGAATTCCTAAGACTACTTGAGGAGGAATACTTAGAGCACCGTCACATATACACTGACGGCTCCAAAACCGCGGACGGAGTGGGAGCCGCCGCTTTTGTTCGGGGACACCTCACTCTCGACAACCCTCCCACAAGAGGCCTTTGTGTTCTCTGCGGATGTCCACGCACTCGAACTGAACTAGTCATCTACTGCCAAAACAGATTGCTTTCCCCAATTACGGCGTATTCTCAGACAGTCTGGGTGTCCTCACCCAGCATGAAACACTGCACTATGAACATCCAGTTCTACGTAAAATGCAGCACGATCTCATTGTGATGACCGAGACGGGTCAGGCAGTGGAATTCTGCTGGATCCCCCGACACGCGGGAATAAGAGGAAACGAACTTGCGGACTCGCTTGCTAAACTTGCATCTACCCACCAAGAACATTTTTTCGCATTACATTACCGGGACTGGTTTCCTATTATAAACTCTCATATAACATCCCGATGGGATGAAATGTGGCAACGGAGTGGACAAGAAATGCTTTCAGTCAAACCCTCAGTCGGAGAACGGGAAACAAAGTTCACCAACAGAAAAGACCAAGTGTTCATCAACCTCTTGTGCACGTGACCCACGTGGATAACTCGCAACCACCTGATGGATGTCAACACAGGACCAAACGCGCCACCTTGCCCCTGTTGCCACAAAGTGGCTATCAGCGTACAACACTTACTGATGGATTGCAACGCACTCGCGGCAGCCCGACGAGCGTTCATAAATCCCCCGTGCAACCTTCAAAGCCTTCTCACAGATCCAACCTACCGTAAAAAGCTTATTGCTTCCGAGAAACACACCGACTATACGAATCTGTCAAAATCCTCAACACCTGTGCAAGTGAGGTGGTCTCTCCACCCCATTACGCGCAGAGATAACGATACATTCACGAAAATACGCATCAACTCGTTACCCTCTTGTACCCGTTAGTACGCGAATGTGCCACAATTGAAATAAGTACTTGATTTCATCTTGACAAGACGATAATTTTTTCCCCACTCGAGGCCCGGCAAACTCACCTGAATCAATGTCTGTCGCGCCCTTCTGGGGAGCCTATTATGACTCAGTTGAGGCTCCGATGGAAATGAGGCTCAAATCAAATTCGAGTTGGTTGTTTCGGCTTGGTTATTCCTCAATTGGATCCTCCGGTCATCCGGGAAATATCAAGAATAATACACCCTATTTTTCTCCAACTTTGGTAATTAATTTGAGCCAAAAAGTGAAGTGTTATCGTTTGTCGCAAGTTTGTTTTGCCATCGATTTGCGTTTCATTCAAAACGCTGAGTACCAACTTGGATAACAATAAAAGCTTGGTCCATAATCATAGATCTTTAATAACAGTCAGCCCTCGTCCAAATTGAAGCTGACATATACCCGAGTATGTCATCAAAAATTGACCGTTTTTAAGGTTATTCAAACGCTTTAGATGAATCTTGCACAAATTACGTCGGCACCAATCGATCGCTAAAATCTACGAGTTTTGAGATGAACAAACTGTGGAAGACTACTTTAGGTGGTGTCTCCTCCAACAGCGATACGTTCGGTTTTAGAAGGACATAGGCTCCAGTGCACTAGAAAGCGTCGACACTCCAATCCAATCCAAATAACACCGGTACACGAGCGAGCTTTCACTTGAGCATTGACCACCAGGGGACGCGTCGAGGCTCCGAGGGAAATGAGGCTTAAATCAAAGGCCAGTAAATCTTGCGTCAATGTTATGAATGCCGCGAGGCGAGGGAATATATCTGTTCACTTGAATCCTTCACATGTCCTCTGTGCTACTACAGGAGAAGCGCGGTTTTCAAATAGAGCAGAACAATACGACACTAACTAAATCTTTGATATGAGCTTTCAAACGATAAAAAAACTGAGCTTCTTATTGACCTTCTAAACTAGGAAATGATGTAAGGCCATGTTTCAAACATCAAATGAATTGGTCTCAACAATATTTTAGTAACCAGTTTCACGGATCAGGTGGCTTCCTGAAAATAATTCACGAATTTATTGCTCATGGCAGTGCAGTTTTATTTCGTTTTTAGTTCATGCCAGCAATCCTGGCAATCATGCAAAGGTTTTTCTGGCAGACTATGTCAGCTTCAATCCATCCTTCTGGTTAGGGAAATGAAAAAAATATATACATACACATGTGCACACATATATGCACACGCGCATAAATATATATATAAATAATATATAAATATATATATATTATATATATATATATATGTATATATATGTACATATGGTAGCTATATGTATGTTGTTGTTGATGGAAGCGGTTCGCATTTGATTAATTGTCCAGTTAATGCTGAAGCATGCAGTATTAACTCAGCAGTTAACCACTATTCAATACATTGAATACGGCAGCATACTCTCGTCTGAGATGTGTCGTATCTTGTATTTTTCGGAATCTCTCTCACTGCCATAACGGCATTTGCAATAAATCTGAGTGTCATAAAGACATTAAGACTTACATTGAACATGAAAGCCTATGGTTTTTCTAGTATGATTATATGGTTGGATTTTCAATATGAAAAATAGTTAGACTTATTCAAATTTGCACCTCCGGTACAATATTTTTATTGATCGTGGTTTAATTCGTCGAATGAAAGTAGTCGTTTGATATATGTGTATTATGTGTATTTGATGTGTATTTATATAATTGTATATAAACTTATGTGCGTAGATCTCATTTGCAAGCCTGAGTCTCACAGCTAAGTTTTTGTCCGTTTCATTTAGAGCGCATCGTGTGAGAACTTAGCTCCAGTAATTTCTTGCGGCACCTTCAAGAGACTCTATGGCTTTGCTGATGAGTTTAGCATTTGGTGCTAGATCAATTGGAAGAGGAAGCTTATTGGGTGTTTCTGTTAGGCACTGTTCTAGTTTTCCACACAATTGGTCAATGGTATTTTAGGGAAATTGTCATTACCGAGGTGGCACTCTATTAGAACTGGCGCTGTCCTGCACAGCGTTGGTGTCGAGAGAGTGCCAGAGCAATCAGCTTCTCGCGGTTCACGGTTTGCACAGAATTTGCTGTGAATAATCTGACGAGCGCTTAGTACAATTTTTAGTTTGCTAGTGTGTAACTTTGAAGCGGCGTGGCAGGAATATTAAAATTGTTAGCATTGAGAGAGCAAACTTGGGTCTTGGGTGCTGTGAGATACTGTGGGTCCTGGCCTTGTTATTTAGGCTATAGCTGCTGTGGCGACTAAATGCGCGTCAATGCCACTGCTACCAACATCAATTCTTTTGTGACAAACGCACGGTCACAAAGCTGGCACTGCTGTGCATGGTAACCTCTTTCTCGAGAGAGTTAGAATGACATTGACAGTAACTGACCAGGATCAGTTTGAATTCTTACCAAATTAGTTCAGACGCCTAACGCTGCAAATGCAATGAAGGTGCTCGGCTGCATGGCTGTTACAGTTTCATGGTAATTTCCATCTATAAGGTGGCGATTCATCGTTTTTTTGTTGTGGATGTGGAAGTTTTGTCCTCTGAGGTAGCTATTGAGTTATAAATTGAAGATGGAAAAGTATTCATGTGAAAATAATATTGTTAAAATATTTCCTGAGCAATTGCTAAAGCAAAAGTTCATTTGATATGTCTAGATTAACAACTTCTTCTGCTATACCTTCTGTCCGCTTTTCTTTTTAAATGTTTGCACTGTGCACAGTTTGAAATATCTAATGCACTATCATATTGGAGCCGTTGCTTTGTGCGGGAAAAATGTAGAAATGTAAAGCGCTGCTGCACCTCCAAGAGACTATTTAGCGTTGCTCTCTAGTTCAGCTTATGGTGCTAGAATAATTCTGATTTATTTTCTATGTCGCTATTTTAGGAATTGCAGCAGATTCAAATTTCTTCCAAACAATTGCTTCCCTCTGTTTCTACTCTTCTGGCTCTACAAGGTCCAACAAGTAGTGTGTGAACCTTGATGCGCTCTACTATAGCTATCAACAAATTGAGAAAAGGATTTCTAACGTTGTGCGAGACCAGACTAGTCCAGTGCAATAATGGTTTGTATGCCTGATATGTGGCTCCTTTGTGCTTGGTCTTGTCTTGGCTCTATCTTGAAAACTAATGGCACGGTCACAACACTATCATTGCAATGCTGTGGTGGTTTTTATCTAGTGCCAAATTATATTTCTGAATAAATAACTGACCAGAACCGTGATTATGTTCTGACCAAATTTGTTCGAACAAGCTACTCGTACCTATTGTGGATTTCTGATAATATACTTTGACTAGTCCTGTCTTAAGTTCGCATGGCGTCTCGACATGTAGAGGTTCTTTTGCGCGTTTCAAATAATCTGCCTACCACGTGTTGGTGTGGTCAACTTGCCGAGATGGATATGTTCAGTAAGAATGAGTATAACCCACGCCTAATATTGAGTGGCATGGGGACCAAGACTTTTGAAGTAAGGGCTGCGAATGGTTGAAATTGACAGTATTTTAATATAGAGCATTTTTTGAGGAATAGGTAGCGTGTTTTTTTCCTTGCAATGCCTTTCAGGAAGCTAAAGGTTGTAGCAGGTAATGTCGAGCTCACTCGATCTCTGGTTAATGTGATCTGGAGTGGCACACCTGATCTGTTTCAGCGTTAGTTGCAAGGTTTTCTCTCGTATGCATTCAAATGAGTTTGCCATAAGCTAGGAGGAAGGGTCCATCGTCATATTGCGCAATTGGAATATGTAAACGGAATTGTTTCTATGTTATTCGACATGATTGAGATAAAGTCATTGATTGAATTTGCAATAGACGAGCGTAGTAGATTCTGTCGACTCTACTACCTGGTTATGGAAGTATGTTTCCTTTGCCTCTGGTATCATATGGTATACGTACTTGATGAAACTTGAGTAGCAGTTGGACTTTTTTGATTTAATACCTTTCAATACACGAGTTTTATTGCTAGTTCCAATTCAGTGATTGTAGGTAGAAGTGACTATATCTGTATTTAGACTTCTAAGCGGCAGGCTCTTTGCAGGCCCGAGTCCTTGTCAATTTATCTGTCTACCTTAGAAACCCTGGTTGGATATATTTGATCCAGTAATTTCTTGTCGCACGCCGATACTCACATTGTCTTGCTGCTAGATGAATTGGAAAGAGTTAATTGAGTTATTATGATGAGCATCGCTTTAGTTATCCACACGATCGTTATTATTGCAAACGTCATTGCCTTGATAGCACTCCAATACAACTGGCACCTTTATAGTAGCATTGCCGAACTATTGTCGGAGCAATCGGCTTCTCGCGGTTCACGGTTAGCACAGAACATAGCTAGTGATAATCTGACTAGCTTCTAACGCAAAACACTGCCATATTGATACTTGATCATTCATGGTGTGATGATGCCTGGTGATTATATTTCGCCTCTGCCTACACACTCTTGTTGAACTTGCAGGTCGATAACATTGTGATAATCAAGAATTAATCTTGGTGAGATTATAATGCCTTGTGAGAAGTCTAGTCTAGTTATATTCTTTTGTTGTACTTGCAGGTAGAGAAAATTGTGACCATCATGAACAACCCTCGCCAGTACAAGATCCCCAACTGGTTTCTTAACAGACAAAAGGACGTGAAAGACGGCAAATACAGCCAGGTTAGTTAACGATTGTTCCTTTGTTAGGTTGAAATTAAATTATCTGAAAATTCACATCTAATATTATCCTGAGTTCAAAGGGTAGGGAGGAGTTGTCAAAGTCGTCTAGAAACATTTTCAGGTAATAACTATTAAGCTGGGCAGTTAGGTTACAATTGTTCCGTAGTTCCGTACAATTTTAGTTCAGGTTGAATTTCCAACCTGTGTTCACACGTGAACGGCACAAATTTAATTTTGGTTCATTTTGTTCAGATCCTCTCCAACAACTTAGAGACGAAGCTTCGTGAGGATCTTGAGCGCCTGAAGAAAATCCGTGCGCATCGCGGTCTGCGTCATTACTGGGGCCTGCGTGTGCGTGGTCAACACACCAAGACCACCGGCCGCAGAGGCCGCACCGTTGGCGTGTCCAAGAAGAAGTAGAGCGCCTGCTCAGCAATATATCACAACATTGCGCGACTTTTGTTTTCAATATCCCTGCCGTTAGACTAGTCATGGTTGTCATGAAATAATAAGGTAATTGGAAGTATCAAGCTGAACTAAGTTAGAATAAGTAGAGTTTTAGTCTTTGAAATGGGTTGGACATGCAAGAAAAATTGCCGCTCGTTTTTTGTGTGATTCGGCACTCGCAATTTGGGGGACGACAAAGCGGACATACTAGATGGTCTTCAGTCAGTCAAACCAATGATTGGAGGTTGAAAGAACATATTCCAACAGGAAAGCTTTTCCAACGGTCACCGCTTAAAGCCGAACAACCTGTGAGCTTTGCGCAGAGGCAGTATCGTAACCAATGACTGACAACGGAGTTTGAAATTAACATCGCATACTGTTCTTTGCATCTAAGCTCCAAAGTTTTGAAAGTTTCCAAGGTATAGAAACTTTTTTTGCTGTATCAAAATGAGCCGGTCACCGCTCTGAGCCTAATATCGTTCCGAGACCGAATATCGTCTCAGATTGGGGTGGATGGATGCTTATTCATTTTATAGATCATTAACACTTTATTTTAGTATTTTATTATTTCTTCTTGCTTGGGCTCTATTATTTTTCTCTGCCCTTTTTTCATGGTGATGAATTTTAAATTTGTTATCATTATTATTATATGTAACGAGGTTGGTTGAGAGAAGGTGACCCAGGGAGAGGAGGTACCCGTGGGATCCGCGGGACTCGAGGACCCGGGGTTTCGGGAGCCCGGGGGACTTGGGAGACCGGGTGGATTTGGGGTGGTCCATTTGGATCTTTCTGGGGCCCTTTGGGACTCCCTTGAGACCCTTT
>SDVV010044053.1:0-10193 GCA_016164225.1 Gammarus roeselii
GTGTCGACTGCAGCCCGTGTCAGCGGCTGCTGTGTGTCGACTGCAGCCCGTGTCAGCGGCTGCTGTGTGTCGACTGCAGCCCGTGTCAGCGGCTGCTGTGTGTCGACTGCTGTCCGTGTCAGCGGCTGCTGTGTGTCGACTGCAGCCCGTGTCAGCGGCTGCTGTGTGTCGACTGCAGTCCGTGTCAGCGGCTGCTGTGTGTCGACTGCGGCCCGTGTCAGCGGCTGCTGTGTGTCGACTGCAGTCCGTGTCAGCGGCTGCTGTGTGTCGACTGCAGTCCGTGTCAGCGGCTGCTGTGTGTCGACTGCAGCCCGTGTCAGCGGCTGCTGTGTGTCGACTGCAGCCCGTGTGTCGACAGGACGATTGTGGTGGATGCACTCCAAGCCTACCCAGCCCGCCTTGGTGTCCCATGCACGGCCTATCCTGAGTGCTCGCTGGCGCCAGCGAGCAAGTAGCCCATCCGCGGCCTTGCAGGACGGACGGGCAGACAGAGAGACGACTGGGTCAGTAATGTCCTGACTCCAAATGATCATTCTTGGAGGAACTAACATACACTAGAGCGCCCATATATGAAGATGATTCCTACAGGGTGTCCAGATCAATTATCCACTTAAGCGCCCATTCATGAAGATGATTCCTTTAGGGTGTCCAGATCAATTATCCACTTTAGCGCCTATATATGAAGATAATTAATACTGTATCCAGATCAATTATCCACCTTAGCGCCCATATATGAAGATCATTCCCACTGTGTCCAGATCAATTATCGACCTTCGCACCCATATATGAAGATGATTCCTTCAGGATGTCCAGATCAATTATCCGCTTAAGCGCCCATTCATGAAGATGATCCCTTTAGGGTGTCCAGATCAATTATCCACTTTAGCGCTCATATATGAAGATCATTCCTACGGTGTGTCCAGATCAATTATCCACCTTAGCGTCCATATATGATGATCATTCCCACTGTGTGTCCAAATCAATTATCGACCTTCGAGCCCATAGATGAAGATCATTCCTACTGTGTGTCCAGATCAATTATCCACCTTAGCGCCCATATATGAAGATCATTCCCACTGTGTCCAGATCAATTATCGACCTTCGCACCCATATAGGAAGATGATTCCTTCAGGATGTCCAGATCAATTATCCATTTAAGCGCCCATACATGAAGATGATTCCTTTAGGGTGTCCAGATCAATTATCCACTTTAGCGCCCATATATGAAGATCATTCCTACTGTGTGTCCAGATCAATTATCCACCTTAGCGCCCATATATGAAGTGCATTCCCACTGTGTGTCCAGATCAATTATCGACCTTCGAGCCCATATATGAAGATGATTCCTACAGGATGTCCACATCAATTATCCACATTAGCGCCCACATATGAAGATCATTCCTACAGTGTGCCCAGATCAATTATCCACCCTAGCGCCCATAAATGAAGATCATTCCTACAGTGTGTCCAGATCAACCATCCACCCTAGCGCTCATATGTGAAGAAAAATCTTACAGTGTATTTAGATCAATTATCCACCCTAGCGCACATATATAAAGATCATTCCTACAGTGTGTCCAGATCAATTATCCACCCTAGCGCTCATATATGAAAATCATTCATCCAGTGTGTCTAGATCAATTATCCACCATAGCGCCCATGTATGAAGATCATTCCTAGAGTGTGTCCAAATCAATTATCCACCTTAGCGCTCATATAGGAAGATCATTCCTACAGTGTGTCCAGATCAACTATCCACCTTAAAGCCTATATATGAAGATCATTCATACAGTGTGTCCAGATCAATAATCCGCCTTAGCACCCATATATGAAGATCATTCCTACAGTGTGTCCAGATCAATTATCCACCTTAACGCCCAAATATGAAGATCATTCCTACGGTGTGTCCGGATCAATTATCCACCTTAGCACCCATATATGAAGATCATTCCTACGGTGTGTCCAGATAAATTATCCACCCTAGTGCCTACATATGATGATCATTCCTACGGTGTGTCCAGATTAATTATCCACCTTAACGCCTACAAATGAAGATCATTCACCCAGAGTGTCCAGATCAATTATCCACCTTAGCGCCCATATATGAAGATCATTACTACAGTGTGTCCAGATCAATTATCCACCTTAGCGCCCATATATGAAGATCATTCCTACGGTGTGTCCGGATCAATTATCCACCTTAGCGTCCATATATGAAGATCATTCATAGGGGGTAGTGTGTGGGGATGTTGGGTAGGCCGTAGGGGCGGGCTTAGGAGTAAACAGGAAGTCGAGGATTTGGGGAAGGAGTGCTGGATTTTGGGGCTGTTTGAACGAGACGAGGCTTGAAGCGGGGCTTGTTAGCTCTTCATTATTATTATTTCCCCGTTGGTGCTGTGTCCCGTTGATGAGAATTTTGGTACACCGTCGATCTAGTTTCTTTTCCCTCTCGTAAGAATTCTTGATGTGAGAGGGGAAGCATCCTCAGTGAATCCTCGTTGCCCTATCCTTATTTTCCTGGAGCACCCCACAACACAACCTCTCCTCAAGCACGCACAGAAGGAACTGAGCATGCACAGAAGGAACTGAGCACGCACAGAAGGAACTGAGCACGCACAGAAGGAACTGAGCACGCACAGAAGGAACTGAGCACGCACAGAAGGAACTGAGCACGCACAGAAGGAACTGAGCACGCACAGAAGGAACTGAGCACGCACAGAAGGAACTCAGTTGGGATCAAATAGCATAAAGAGTTGGGATGAGTAGAGTCGGGATCAAAGAGTTGGGATGGGTAGAGTTGGAATCTAAGAGTTGGGATGGGTAGAGTTGGGATCTAAGAGTTGGTATGGGTAGAGTTGGGATCTAAGAGTTGATATGGGTAGAGTTGGGATCAAAGAGTTGGGATGGGTAGAGTTGTGTTCCTAATTGTTCTCCAGCGCTGCTATGGGCCACGATGACATGCGGGAGGAGCTGCGGGCACGAGGGCAGGACACGTGCAGGGATCACTGTAGATCTGCGGGCACGAGGGCAGGACACGTGCATGGATCATTGTGGATCTACGGGCACGAGGGCAGGACACGTGCAGGGATCACTGTATATCTGCAGGCACGATGGCAGGACACGTGCAGGGTCACCGCATAGCTACCGGTACGAGGGCAGTACACGTACAGGGATCACTGTATAGGCACGGGTGTATGGTTTTTCATGCCCTTAAAACACAAACACTTGTTACCCATTACTAGGACTTCTTCCCTCACACAATTTCATACGCCATACTTTACGAAGTCGCGTTTTTTCACATACGGGTTATTAACTGACGCTTTTTGTGCCATTCTGTTTCAGACGCTTTTTGTGCTTTTCTATTTCAGAGGCTTTTTGTGCCTTTGTTTTTGTGACTAGTGTGAACATTTACTGTTCTAAGTGTGCTAATTAATAATATAATAAAATTGAAACTAATAAGCTAAATGACTGCGCGCGCCTGCTGGAAAAGTGAGGATTCCCCCGGACGACGTCTGAGGACGCCTCCTACTCTGGCGGACTGCTAGGTCTGCTTCGCCAGGATTAGCAGAAGCGTCTTCAGGGACCTCGCTGGAATCCTCGTCTGCCGGTTCTGTGAGCTGGAAGGCAGGTTTGACCGGGTCCTGGTGACCTTCCAGGCCCTGCGGCGGAGGGACGACGACGACATAGAGAACGGGATTCTTGCGGGGAAGGTCTATGTCCTCGAGGAGCAGCTGCGCACTGTCGCCAGTGAGTGTGTGGAGATGAGGGAGGAGATCGGCAGGACTTGTGAGTCCGTAGCGGAGGCGAGAGTCGAGGTACGTAAGGTCTAAGAGGACCTTGTTAGTAAGCGTGATCAAGAGAGTTTCACTGCTGAACTCAGTAGAAATTTACGTTCTGATATGGAGAAGGCTAGTAAGAGCCTGGCGGAACAGACAAGGAAACTACTAAAAGTTAACGAGTTAGTGGTCCATGCTTTACAGCTGGACGAAGAGGCATCCCGGGAGAGGATTGACCAAAGTGACCCAGTTCGATCGCAGGGGAATTTTGGTGGTCTTGCTCTGATATCCTACCGTGACGTCCTGGGTAAGAGTCTGCAACGGCAGCACGCATCCACCCCTAAACCCATATCAGGGCTATCGGTGCTGGATGTGAGCTCGCACTCGCTTCCACCCCTATACCCAAGCCCGGAGTACCTACTTCCCGTCAGGTCAAGAGGTCATCGGCTTCCCGGACACTGAAAACCGGGACTAAGCCGAAACCTCGGATCAAGACATTTGCGGATCAAAAACGCACCCGACCTTGACGGGGTTGCGTAGATTTGGATGGATTTCAGCAGTTCAAGAACCGGTTCCCCTTAGTGAACCGGCCCCCGTTTGTGATACCAACGCGGAACACTTTAGAGAGGTTCATGGACCTGGACGGCCAAAATTGGGACACTTGTCCTGGGTGACTCTATCGTCCGAAACCAGTCGGTTGAATTTGCTCATAGGTGTAAGACAAAGAGGCGGGTTATCAGCAAACCTGGCACCACGATTGAGAAGATCAGAGGTGCCCTTGCAGAGGTTGTGGTTTCCAGCCGGGAGGCACTCATCATCTGCCATGTAGGCACCAATGATCTTGAAAGGACAAGGTCGAAAGATCTGCTAGCCCAGTATACGCAGCGGATTTTTAACCTCAAGGCAAAAACGGATCGAATGGCCATCACATCCATCTTACTGCGAATGAATGATGATGACGAGCTGTATAGTTAGGTAACCTATACAAACCGAGCCCTCGAGACCATTCGCAAGTCCGATGGAGTATCCTTCATCAACTAGTTCGATGACATTTGGGAGAGGCCCGATCTGTTCCTAAGAGACAAGTGATTACAAGTGTAGGAAGACAACAACAGGCCTATTGGCCCAAACTAGGTTGCCTTTTGATAGCAAGAGGGTTAGTTCTGGAGTAGAACGTCTAGGAGGCCTATTGGCCTAAACTAGGTTGCTTCTTGAAAGCAAAAGGATTAGTTCTGAAGTAGAACGTCTATGAGAGCTTCGTGTGCTATTTCTGTTTTTGTTTATAACAACAGGAAATGGAACGGTTTAGCTATTTATCGACGATTTCTGTAGAACTTATCGAGCCGCGACTTAAACGTTTCGATTGTATTGCTGTTTACCACCTCCGCTGGAAGTTTGTTCCATTCTTCGCCAACTCTATACGTGAAGAAATTGCGCGTGATGTTGAGTGAGAAACGTTTCCCAACGATTTTGTATCCATTGTTCCTAGTAACTCCGTTTGTATCTAGAATGAAAAGGCTCGCTCGGCCTACACCTGAATGATGTATGAAATGCCCGACTTGGCAGACTGCTCAATCTAAGCGCTAAGAAATACTATGCTCAAAAATTAGTGGTCCAGCATGCTTTTAACGGTCCAGTTTTAGCCGCAGGGAACCCTACCTAGACGGCCCCGTGCCCGCAGCAGATTCCCGAACGGAAGCGATGACCGATCAGCGCTCCAAGAGGAAGAAGCTGCAGGCACGGTGATGCGTTACTGGACTCACAAGAAAGCAATTCTAGGGATTGTCAAGATCCTGGTCCACAGCCGCCAGGTCGAGACCTCCCCAATGATAAAGATGTCGAAGACCGAGACACGCACCGTCTAAACATCTTCTGTAACGCGCATTCATATGCCCCTAAGCTCGACGAACTGAGAGGACTGGCGACCCTGTCCTCGTTTGATGTCATTGGCATAAACGAAACATGGCTCGATCTCCTGAGTAGAAACCTGGCAACAGAGATCATGCTACCAGGCTACAAAATGTTCAGTGTGGACAAACCCACCCTTAGGGGGTGGGTAGTAAACGGGGGGGCGGGTCCGTGCTGTACACAAAGGAGATACTGCATCCATTTCCTAGAGCTACGCTCGCAACAGTTTCTTGCGAAATACTCAACGCAGAAATCAAAGTGGCTTATGCAACATTGAAGCTGGCATTGGTGTACCGCAACAGCCACACCCTTGCGGAACAAGATGCCCAGCTCTATGAGAAGATGGAAGAAATAGTCTCAAATAATCACGAGACTATCATCTTCTGTGACTTCAATCTCTCTTATATTGACTGGATGAGCCTAACTTCACAAGCCCCAGGCAATAAACTAACGGAGTTTATCGCCGAAAATGGCATGACCCAGTATGTTCGTGAACCAACCCGAGGGAACAACAACTGGACCTAGTCATGTCAACTGAGGAGCGCTTGGTGGGCAATATCCTAGTTGGCAACAAACTAGGAGGTGCTGACCACAACGCGGTGGAATTCAACATCAAAGTGCCCCGTCCATCCCTCCAGGGAGCTATACGTCGCCCCAATTTCGCGCGAGCAGACTTCCAGGGGATGAGAGAACAACTAAGTGCGCTTAACTTAATCGAACAACTAAGAGAAGGTACGGTGGACACTTGCTGTCGCATCCTCAATGAGAGAGTTCGCGGAGCCAGCGACCGATGTATACCCTTGAGGACAATTGATCCCGTTCAAAGGATCAGGCTCCCTTGGTGGAACATCGAAACTGCAAGTACCTTGAATCGTCGCGATCAACAAAATGCACAATGAATGAGGGACAACACCGCAGAGGCGGCAGAACTGCATCGCCTGGCTTGTATGACAGCCACTAGACTTGTGCGATCCTCTGAGTGCATGAAAGAGAAAAACATTGCGGATAACGCAAAAGAGAACCCAAAGGAATTCTATCGCTACGTCAACGAACGTAGAATTGTTAGGGACTCAGTTGGTCCGATAATGGATGAAGATGGTGTCCTCAGAACGTCACCTGAAGACATGGCCAGTGTCCTGAATAGCTTCTTCTGTTCAGTGTTCCCAGCTGAGGGCACCGGCTACGAACGAGATGCTGATTACGCTGAGCAAGTCAGCCTCAACGACATAGCGTTCACAAGAGAGGAAGTTGTCAAATAACTTGAGAGACTGGACATTTACAAATCGATCAGTACCGATGGACGCCACCCAAGAGTTCTCGAGGAAACTCGAGAACAATTGGCGGATTCCCCAACCCCCATCTTCAACTTACGAGGACGAGTGTTGATGACCCTAAAGACTGTAGAGTTGCCAATGTCACGTCAATCTTCAAGAAAGGTGAACGACAATCGCCCAGCAACTATCGACCGATCAGCTTGACGTCGATCGTGTGCAAAACCATCGAGCGATTGATACGAAATCATCTCGTCGATCATCTGGAAGACAACGGACTCATTCATGACACTTAGCATGGCTTCTGCCGTAAGAGGAGTTGTCTGACGAATCTGCAGGACTTCTTCAATGAGGTGATCAACGTGTACGACCGCCGTAAGGCAGTGGGTGTCATCTACCTAGACTACCTAAGAGCCTTCGACAAGGTGCCGCACAGGAGACCGTTACACAAAATCTCTGAGCTCGGCATTGGTGGCAACGTACTTCGCTGGCTGCGAGCCTGGCTAACAGGACGCAAGCAAAGAGTCAGCATCGGCCAGGCTTTGTCCGATGCTCTGTTACCTCTGGAGTGCCCCAGGGCAGTGTCTTGGGTCCTATCCTCTAACTCATCTATGTAAACGACATGGATGCGGGGCTTCTGTCCAAGGTATCGAAATTTGCCGGTGACACAAAGCTCTGCCATGCAGCATGGAGGGAGGGATCCCTGACAGAGTTGAGATTCAACAAGATCTCGAAAAGCTCGTCCGATGGTCGGAAGCGTGGCAGCTGCCTTTCAATGTAGCAAAATGTACAGTTATGCACATGGGGTGTCGCAATGCCAACTTCAACCACGCGATGGCAGGCAGCGATCTTGCAACTGTTGACCAGCAGAGAGACTTGGGTGTCCTTATCTCGAAAGACTTGAAATGAGGGCGCAGGTCGAAGAAAGTTACAGGATAGCCAACCGTAACCTTGGTTACATCTCCCGTAATTTCCTCTGCAAAACGAAGGACATTGTATAGCCGTTGTACACGTCCCTCGTTGTCCCCACCTCGAGCATGCAGTTCAATTCTGCTCGCCACACATGAGGGGGGACATAGCTAAACCGGAACGAATCCAGCATCGTGCTACTAAGCTCATCCCGCAGCTACGCCACCCCAGCTACGAGGATAGGCTTAAAGAGCTTGGCCTCATCACCCTCGAGCAACGAAGGCTGAAAGGCCAGCTCATTGAAACCTTCAAATACCTGAAGGGATTCAACAACGTGAGCCCTGTTGGCCTCTTCGACAGGAACCACAACATTCGTACCCGAAAAAACGGGGCGAAACTTTTGGAAAAACGTTTAGCTGCGACTATAGCGCAACACTTTTTCCCGATCACAATCTCACGGGTCTGGAACAACTTACCGGCTGCGGTAGTTGGCTCTGAATCAGTGAATGCGCTCGACAAGCACTGGGCTCCGTGACTCTGTTAACCTGAGAACGACACGACCTTCCCAGGAGCTGTCGAGATTATAATTATAGGGATATAGGGAAGGAGCATCACACGGCTCTCTACACAATTCAAGATATTACTACTGATAAATCCACTAGTAGTAACAATAATAGTATGTCGCTGGTTGTAGTAGCTGTTAATTATTACTCATAATTTTATTATCAGTAACAATGTAATGATTGTTATTGCTGACCAACTCAAGTGACTGAAAAACTCCATATCGGAAAGGAACGCTTCTACCATTAACATTGCAAGTACAGACAGACTGATAATACCGCATTGCAAGTACAGACAGACTGATAATACTGCATTGCAAGTACATACGAACTGATAATACTGCATTGCACGTACATACAGACTGATAATACTGGATTGCAAGTACATACAGACTGATAATACTGCATTGAAAGTACAGACAGACTGATAATACTGCATTGCAAGTACATACAAACTGATAATACTGCATTGCAAGTACATACAGACTGATAATACTGCATTGCAAGTACATACAGACTGATAATACTGAATTGCAAGTACATACAGACTGATAATACTGCATTGCAAGTACAGTAAGACTAATAATACTGCATTGCAAGAACAGACAAACTGATAATACTGCATTGCAAGTACAGACAGACTGATAATAATGCATTGCAGGGACAGACAGACTGATAATATTGCAGTGCAAGTACAGACAGACTGATAATACTGCATTGTATGTACAGACAGACTGATAATACTGCATTGCAAGTACAGAAAGACTGAAAATACTGCATTGCAGGAACAGACAAACTGATAATACTGCATTGCAAGTACAGCCAGTCTGATAATACTGCATTGCAGGTACAGACAGAATGATAATATTGCATTGCAAGTACAGACAAACTGATAATACTGCATTGCAAGAACAGACAAACTGATAATACTGCACTGCAAATACAGACAGTCTGATAATACTGCATTGCAAGTACAGACAAACTGATAATATTGCATTGCAAGTACAGACAGTCTGATAATACTGCATTGCAAGTACAGACAGACTGATAATACTGCATTACAAGTACAGACAGACTGATAATACAGCATTGCAAGTACAGACAGACTGATAATACTGCATTGCAGGTATATACAGTCAAATGAAACTGCATTGCAAGTACAGACAGACTGATATTACTGCATTGAAAGCACAGACAGACTGATAATACTGCATTGCAAGAACAGACAGACTGATGATACTGCATTGCAAGTACAGACAGACTGTTAATACTGCATTACAAGTACAGACAGACAGACTGATGATACTGCATTGCAAGTACAGGCACACTGATAATACTACATTGCAAGTACAGACAGACCGATACTACTGCATTGTAAGGACAGACAGTCTGATAATACTGCATTACAAGTATATACAGACTAATAATACTGTATTGCAAGTATATACCGACTAATAATACTGCATTGCAAGTACAGACAGACTGATGATACTGCATTGCAAGTACAGACAGACTGACAATACTGCATTGCAAGTACAGACAGACTGATGATACTGCCTTTACAAGTACAGACTGATAATACTGCATTGTATGTTCAGACATACTGATAACACTGTATTGCATGTACAGGCAGACTGATAATACTCCATTTCAAGTACATACAGACCCATGCTACTGCATTGCAAGTACATACAGACTGATATTACTGCATTGCATGTACAGACAGACTGATAATACTGCTTTGCAAGTACAGACAGACTGATAATACT
>SDVV010044054.1:0-10193 GCA_016164225.1 Gammarus roeselii
TCGCCACTCGTCTCTCTCGCCACTCGTCTCTCTCGCCACTCGTCTCTCTCGCCACTCGTCTCTCTCGCCACTCGTCTCTCTCGCCACTCGTCTCTCTCACGCCACTCGTCTCTCTCACGCCACTCGTCTCTCTCATGCCACTCGTCTCTCTCACGCCACTCGTCTCTCTCACGCCACTCGTCTCTCTCGCCACTCGTCTCTCTCGCCACTCGTCTCTCTCGCCACTCGTCTCTCTCACGCCACGTGGAACAAACTCCCAGCGGAGGTTGTAAACAGCCATGCAATCGAAACGTTTTATTCACGTCTCGACAAATTCTACATGCATCGCCGTTAAATAGCTAAAACTTTTCCTTTCTTGATTTTCAAAACCAAAAAACACAATGACACGTGAAGCGTTCGTTGACGTTCTACTTTAAAACGAATCTTCTCACTATCAAAAGACAACCTAGTTTGGGTCAAAAGGCCTGTTACTGTCTTGTAAACACTCGTCCCCAATGCCACTCGTTTCTCATGCCACTCGTTTCTCATGCCACTCGTTTCTCATGCCACTCGCCTCTCGTTCCACTCGTCTTTCATGCTCCTCGAGTCTCTCATGCTCATCGAGTCTCTTGCCACTCGACTCTCTTGCCACTCGACTCTCTTGCCACTCGACTCTCTTGCCACTCTACTCTCTTGCCACTCGACTCTTTTGCCACTCGACTCTTTTGCAACTCGACTCTTTTGCAACTCGACTCTTTTGCAACTCGACTCTTTTGCAACTCGACTCTTTTGCAACTCGACTCTTTTGCAACTCGACTCCTGTGCAACTCGACTCTTTCAACTTGACTCTTGTAGGACCAACTTCTCAGTGACTCTTGCAACTCGACTCTCATGCTACTCTACTCTTTCAACTCTACTCTTTCAACTCTACTCTCTTTCAACTCTACTCTCTTGCTACTCGACTCTCTTGCAACTCTACTCTCTTGCAACTCTACTCTCATGCAACTCTACTCTCTTGCAACTCTACTCTCTTGCAACTCTACTCTCTTGCAACTCTACTCTCTTGCCACCCGACTCTCTTGCCACCCGACTCTCTTGCCACCCGACTCTCTTGCCACCCGACTCTCTTGCCACCCGACTCTCTTGCCACCCGACTCTCATGCCACCCGACTCTCTTGCCACTCGTGTTATATAATTTTATTGTGACTAGTCGTTGATCAAGACCTATAGGTGGTGCACGGGTTATATGAATAGGCGATATGTTTTTCCAATTATTTTGAATAACAAAACAAGAACACATAAACAGGGTAGCTACAAGTCAAGGGTGTATGATCAATATTGTATAGCCAATATGATAATTGAGTAAGTTGAATATTGCACGAACACGGAGGCCTATAGTTGTAAGCGAGTAAAAGAGAAAAAAGAAACGGTGCGTCGTGAACAAGATGTGTTTCCTGCTGTCCCCATCTCCACACTGCCGAAAAGACCTGAAGTGCCCGAAAGGGAGGCGCGCCTGATCTAAAAATAGAGGCACGAACTGTCCAATGAGGGACGACCCTACAATTTACTAAAACTCAACACGGGCGTGTCATGTTAATTCTTTGATTGTTATTGGCCACGCTTCGAACTACGTAGAGTAGGAGACTCCGCACTAAATTAGAATACACACATTTGGCTTCTTGTGTTGTTTTTATACCGGGCACAAAACTACTGATCTCCTCACTATGATAGGCAGGCACATACGACCCCCCCCCCCCACTTGACGAAGGGTCCCGGACAAGTAACCAAATCCGAGGACACACTTCTGTTTGCTGAAGGAAGCACTTTCTAGGGATGGTAGCCCTGCCCAGATGCTCGCACCGTGAGAAACTCAAACCTAAGCTACATCTTATAGGCGTAAAAAATGAGTGTTATAACACTAGACTCTCTTGCCACTCGACTCTCTTGCCACTCGACTCTCCTGCCACTCGACTCTCTTGCTACTCGACTCTCTTGCTACTCGTCTCTCTTGCCACTCGTCTCTCTTGCCACTTGTCTCTCTTGCCACTCGTCTCTTGCTACCCGACTCTCTTGCTACCCGACTCTCTTGCTACCCGACTCTCTTGCCACTCGACTCTCTTGCCAATCGACTCTTGCCACTCTGCTGTCATGCCACGCGTCTCTGACGCCCCCCATTTGTCATGTCACTGTGTTGATCTATACCTCTTGTTGCAGGTGTTCGCGTAACTGTGAACCTTCAGCTCTCGTCCACCCCTTCAAACCGCCACGATGGTCATCGTCACCAGGGTAAGTTGCTTGTACCTTATGGGATAAAAATATTTAATTGTTCTTTGTACTGTTATTAAAGAAGATTTATGTGCCCTAACATGTTAGCTAAGATACATAATAATGGGATATGCTGTAAAATGCGGTCAATTTACTTGTGACCACCGGCCCAATAAAGTTACCAACTCAAGTATTTCCAAACCATTGTTACTTGGGTGAGAATATTGTCAACAGCGGGACATGTGGGCTATCACGAAGGGGTTATTTCAGTGATGGCAGTACTCGTCTCTTGCGTATAACACGAGTTACAGCCCCGGTGAGTGTGTAGTTGCATGTATGTAATCTCTCGTATTATAATATGTTACCAATTGTACTATGCTAAGCCGCTATAAATGGGATTGTTTAGTTCTCACGTTTTGCCGCCCGCCTAAGCCTGTCACCCGCTGGAATGGGTCTATTTCTAGCAGTTGATGCTACAGAGAGTAGATCCGGGAGCTGCGTTGATCTGTGTCTATTTAGGGTGTTCGGCTAAGATTGAGTTTTTGATTTACTCGCGGTCACCGAAAATCGTGAAATTTTACATCTTTATTTTATGCTCTATTTTTTCCATATCCATCATACTGGCTTGGTTCATATATTCAAAACCATTTGGTCAAAAAAAAACGTCTGTTTATTCAAGCGCGCAATATAAAATTCAAGCAGCAATATGAATTAACGGCCTTTATGTTAATCGAGTAACAGCGCAAGTGGATCGTCATTGAGTGCGGGATAAACCTTTCTCCCGTTACTTTGAAATGTTTATTAGTGATCAAGTATGGCATTAGGGGATGTTGAAGACTTTATAATCCTTACATTTTTACTAGAGTTGTTGAAGACTGAAAAAAAAATTACATTGTCAAAACGAAGAGAGAAAAGCAGCCTATCTCAAAATAGTCTCTTGAAGCGAATCAGCTGGTTATGTAGCTAAATTTTTAAGGTCTCGGGCCTAACAGCCACCAATGAGATCCTACGAAATGAGCTGAATACGAAACCATACAAATAGCAATGTTGCATAGACTTACCGAAGACAACAAGAATTAGCCTTAGCAGTTTAGCTGTTACCCCTTGAAGAACAACATCGACTCGGGCAAAAGGATATTCATGGATGAAAAGTGGTTTCATCTGTGTCCAAATTCTAACCAGCATTTATGAGAGGATTTTGTCTCCTCTCTTGTTTGATGCTGATTCTGTTGACACCAAAGGCTATCTTGCTCTTCTCGACCAAAATACGTGTGGCCTGAAGTTGAAACAACTTGCTCTCGTCAGCTGTCGAGTGCCTCGACTTTCTTTCACAGCAATTTCAAGGATGAGAGAATAGCCGTCGCACCGATCGTCCGTCCGTGGCAAGTGCACGGCCCTGACCCAAGTCCCCCTGATGACTGATTCTTGGGTGAAGTGGATGATGCGTTTGCTCGTGGAAAACGTGAAACCTTCGAACAATGGAGGAAGTTCAAGTGTGCCAATCCGTGGACAGCCTTCTGTGTGCCACGTTGGCTGTCCACGACTTGGCACACTCGACCTTTCTGTATTGTTGTAGCAGTTTCGTCAACCATCCTTTTCAAAACATCCAAAGGTACGCCACGGGTTTCTCACGAGCAATCACGGGATCTATATCACCATTTTACTTTCCTTCTTCACGCAGTCATCATGATATGGGTGTTTGGCTTTCCATGTCCTATTATTAAGCCGGTTTGGATATGGAGGCCGATGAACCCTTGTTCATTCGTGAAGATTATTCTGTGTGGAAGATCCAATCGACCCATACAACACAAAGCAATTTGTACGGGTTCATGTTCAGCTCATTTCTCATGATTTTATCGGTGGTTGTTTTGCCAAAATTGAACTTGATAGTTATTTACTAAACAGATTGCATAAAATTTTCCTCTACTTCTCGTCACGCCAGCTGATTAGTCTCGAAGGACTTCCTCTCTTTGTTGTAGCAATGTCATTTTGTTATAACACTTCGCTTTTATGCTTCAATTATACTTTAGCCCCTATGTTTTCGTCCACTGCTGCGGTAGTTTGTGAAGCTTGAGTGTTACACGGCGTGAGCAGCTAGGTAGGGCTTTCAACCTTCGAAAGTGCTTCTTTAGCAAACAGCTGAGTGACCCTGATAGGGTTACGCGCACGAGAAGAGTTGTCAAGTGTTTGCCATTTGTGCCTGTCTTTTGCAGTGAGATCAGCAGTTATGTGCCCCGTATAAAAGAACAAGCGGGCCATATTCTTATTCTCAATGACGAAATCTTTGCCCCCAACGTCGTGTATATTTTACCTATTTAAGGCGAAGTTTGCGACTCAACATAATCATTAGCGTGAGCCAATAAAGGGCAAACAATTGGGATGACATGCCCCTTTAGAGTTGAGAAAATTGTAGGGCCGTCCCCTCATTGGAGAGTTTGCGCCTCTACTTTAGCTCAGGGCGCGCCTCCCTTTGGGAGACTTTAGGTCTTTAGGCAGTGCGGGGATGGGGACAGCAGGAAACACATCTTGTTCACAACGCACCGTCTCTTTTTGTCTTTTTACTCGCTTATAATTATAGGCCTCCGTGTTCGTGCAATATTCATCTTAATACATTATCATAACAGCTTCACAATATTAATCGTACTCCTTTTCTACGTTTTAATGCTGCCCCGTTCATTTGTTCAGGTTTTATTATTCAAAATAATATGAAAATCATATCCTGCATTAATTTAAACCTTGCACCACCTTCGAGTCTTAATTAATTACTATTAATTATAAAAGATTATAACACTGATAGCAACGGTGGGATTGTAAAGCATAAATTCATCACTGTTAAGCATTATTGCAATGCTTCAGTCGCCTTAAACACTCCTCCGTTGCGACACTCGAATCAGTTTATACACCTCTCGTGTCACACGCTACCAATAAACAAACTATCAATGGGGGGTGGACGTCGGCCAGCCTTCTCAGCGGCCAGCCCGAGGGTCAAGCAGAGAGTCGATGCGTCGATTAGCGCGGAGCTGTCAGCGCACGTATGTCTGCCAGCACAGCAGACATGGCAACCGAGGACGGCACTTGGACGGCGGTCTGCCAATTCCAGGCAGAGCGGCAGACCGGCTAAGGACAACTCGCTGCCAGGCTGGGGAAGACTGACTCCCTCTGACAGGACGGCCCGTTTCAAGCTGGGTGACAGGGCAATTATCATCAACCACGTCGGCCATACCCGACATTGGCCAGGGCCAGGTGGGTCTTGCGAACGCGTCACTTCACACCCTGCAGGTTTCTCAATAATGTTTTGCCAAAAAAGGGGCATAGAAACTGTAAGTTGTCGGAAGACGTAAGCGGTGAAGTGTGAAATATAACAATCGCGGTAGGCCGCTTTTCCGTAAGACGTGATATTAGGAAAGTTCGTGATGAATGAAATTTCCACTCTAAAAATTTTAATTTATCTGTCGAGTCCAAAATTGGTTGTGAAGGGAAATTCAAATAAGTGCGCGTCAATAACAACCTCTGAATTATTCGATTCGTTATTGAAGCACTATTCATCGGAATTGTCGACATGCAAAGAATTTAGGAAAAGCTGATCGCGGTGGCCAAAAATGAATCCTGAAATATACAGAAAAATGTAATTTTTAAATATTTACAAGAAAAAATGTGACGTCGACGTGAAGTAGTCCTCAATAAAATGTAAAAATTCTCCTGCACATGGTCACTCACCCATAAATCATATCATGTCCTGTTTTCCGGGGCAAATTTTGGCAGTAGGTAGAAAATTCTTGCGTGACGTTTAATGACATAAAGTGCTTATAGTCATTAACTGTTTATCTTTCTTGTGAAATTATCATTTCTAATGATAGATGGGAGCGTGCACTAATCTAGGTCATACTTTTGAAGTTCTCGTGTGACGCGTAATAGTAAGTTGCGCATACGGGAATTTGATTCATTGCGAGTCGAATTTGCGTTTCATCGAATGAGTAGACTTTTGGTAGCGTTCCGAAGTGAAGCAATATAGGATGTATGAATGCGGTGTAAGGATTGTCATGTGATGGGTTGAACGTAAATGCGAGTTATATGCAGGCTTGACTGATGCGATACATGTGTATGAAACGTATGACCGCGACAATAGAATAATGAATAAACAACCTTTATAACTTTACTCACAAAACAATCACAAAAAATAGAATGCATGCAATGGCTTGGTAAATGAAGGAAGGCCAGGCGCAAATCCTTCCTAAGCGATAATTCCTGACTCACGTCAGGAGCGCAATAAAAAAGGGTGAACCGGCGAGTTATTTCATATGAATAACGAGCAAGAAGCCCTCACTGGTGAGGTTAATCTGACGTACGTGTAGACACACAACAAATTCAGGTTTGCTTGGGTTACCTCTGATTCCCCATACCAAAAAAAAGACCAGATTATCTTATTGTCGAGGAAAACACGTTAGAAGTGAACCGGGCCTCATGAAATTCAAACGCAGCTAACTCAATTTACCTGAGCCAAATAAAACCTCTCGAACCACAAAACTTCAACGAACGCTCATATGCCATCTAAACACAATACATCGATGGCTCAATTGGAATGAGTGTTTCTCGATCAAACGTGAAATGCATTTTGTGCTAGAGTTGTATATGTATAAACGATCGGTGCGACTTAGATACAACGACCCACAAAATCAAGTAGTTATGCCTCAAAAAACTGGTCTCGACCCAGTTTTCGTTTCCAGGCCCAGTGCGACATCTTCTGTGCAGATAGAAAACGACACATAGAAGGTGAACTTTACCAAGACCCAGAAACCCACGGTCAACTAAAAGACGGACTGCTAGGAAGTTGGCACAGAGCCCCGCGGTCAACGAAGAGACACATCGAGGACGATGTCTTCTCAAAAAAGGGGAGGTGTTATATCACTCCGCTTTTACGCTTGATTTATTCCTCAGACCATATGCTGTTTGTCCGCTGCTGCGGTAGTTTGTAAAGCTTGAGTTTTTCACGGCGTGAGCAGCTAGTTAGGACTGTCAACCTCGAAAGTGCTTCTTTAGCAAGCGGCTGAGTGACCTTGATGGGGTTACGCTCACGAGAAGAGTCGTTAAGTGTGTGCCAATTGTGCCTGTCTTTTGTAGCAAGATCAGCAGTTTTGTACCCGGTATAAAATAACAAGGGGGTCATGTTCTTATTTTCAATGACGAAATCTTTACCTCCAACGCCCTGCTTTTTTACCTATTTATAGCGGAGTCTGCGACTCTACATAGTCGTTAGCGTGGGCCTATAACGGCCAAAGAATTGGGAGGACACGCTCTTTTAAAGTTTGGTAAACTGTTGAGTCGTCCCCTCATTGGAGAGTTCGCGCCTCTACTTTAGCTCAGGGCACGCCTCCCTTTGGGAGACTTCAGGTCTTTGGGCAGTGTAGAGATGAGAACAGCAGGGAACACATCTTGTTCACAACGCACCGTCTCTTTTTGTCTTTTTACTCGCTTATAATTATAGGCCTCCGTGTTCGTGTAATATTCAACCTTATTACATTATCATAACAGCTTCACAATAGTAATCGTACTCCTTTACCACGTTTTACTGCTGCCCCGTTTATGTGTTTAGGTATTATAATTCAAATAATATGAAAACCATATCGTGTATCAATTTTAACCTTGCACCACCTTCAAGTCCTAATTGACGACTATTAATTATAAAAGATTATAACAATTTTTCTTGAAATTTTGAACAACTTGAACGAAAATGTAGGGATGATAGTCTTCTCTCTCACCACTAGGCCGTATTTGAGCACGTGCGCTGCTCCTGGATAATTATCTTCAGGCCCCTTATTTTTATTAGTGATTGTAATTTATCTTGCTCGCTTGAATCACTTGATAATTTTATTGACAAATGTGTTCGACTTCATGTTCTCGACCAGTATTATGGATAGGAAGCAATACAAAACGTATATTTTTGGGGTGTTTCAGCGCTGCTGCGTGACGTCTCGCGGTTGATCCCTCTGAGAGTTGAACATGGGGCTGTTGGATTGAATAGTGACTAACCACGCAGTAGTCTCACTAGCGGCAGTTGAGGCGATAGTTACTAGCCACGCAGTAGTCTCTCTAACGACAGTTGAGGTGGTGAGGTGCATGTCGACTAGCCACGCAGTAGTCTCGCTAGCGGCAGTTGAGGCGATAGTGGCTAACCATGCAGTAGTCCCACTAGCGGCAGTTGTGGTGGCGAGGTGCAGAGTGACTAACTATGCAGTTAGTCTCACTTACGGCAGTTGAGGCGATAGTGACTAGCCACGCAGTAGTCTCACTAGCGGCAGTTATGGCGATGGTGGCAAGCCATGCAGTAGTCTCACCAGCGACAGTTGAGATGGCGAGGTGCATAGTGACTAGCTTCGCAGTCGTCTTTCTAACGGCGGTTGACGCGGTGAGGTGTATAGTGACTAGCTACGCAGTAGTCTCACTAGCGGCAGTTGAGGCGGTGCGGTGCATAGTGACTAGCTACGCAGTAGTCTCACTAGCGGCAGTTGAGGCGGTGCGGTGCATAGTGACTAGCTACGCAGTAGTCTCACTAGCAGCAGTTGAGGCGGTGCGGTGCATAGTGACTAGCTACGCAATAGTCTCACTAGCGGCATTTGATGCGGTGCGGTGCATAGCGACTAGCTACGCACTAGTCTCACTACCGGCAGTTGAGGCGGTGAGGTGCGGGGTGACTAGCTACGCAGTAGTCTCACTAGCGGCAGTTAAGGCGGTGCGGTGCATAGTACTAGCTACGCAGTGGTCTCACTAGCGGCAGTTGAGGCGGTGAGGTGCATAGTGACTAGCTACGCAATAGTCTCACTAGCGGCAGTTGAGGCGGTGAGGTGCATAGATACTAGCTACGCAGTAGTCTCACTAGCGGCAGTTGAGGCGGTGAGGTGCATAGTGACTAGCTACGCAATAGTCTCTCTAGTGGCAGTTGAGAAGAATAAGTTGCTTACAGCAGCATGCAGCTCGCGTGAAGGGCATGTTCTGGCCTAAATGACCCGTTCCTGGAAGAAGGGCCTGCTCTGGCGTGAAGGACCTGCTACAGAATAAAGAACCTGCCCTGGCGTAAAGAACATGCCCTAGCGCAAAAGGCCTATCCTGACGTTAAGGGCCTACCCTGAAGGTTAAGGCCTACCCTGGAAGTAAGGGCCTACCCTGACGTGGAGAGCCTACCCTGACGTGAAGTGCCTACCCTGACGTAAAGTGCCTACCCTGACGTAAAGTGCCTACCCTGACGTAAAGTGCCTACCCTGACGTAAAGTGCCTACCCTGACGTAAAGTGCCTACCGTGACGTAAAGTGCCTACCGTGACGTAAAGTGCCTACCGTGACGTAAAGTGCCTACCGTGACGTAAAGTGCCTACCCTGACGTGAAGGGCCTGCCCTGACGTGAAGGGCCTGCCCTGACGTGAAGGGCCTGCCCTGACGTGAAGGGCCTGCCTTGACGTGAAGTGCCCGCTCTGATGTGAAGGTCTATTCATTGTGTGAAAGTCCTGCCTCGCCGTTAAGAGCCTGCCCTGTCTCTTCGTGAAGGCCTGCCCTGCCTCTGAAGGCCGTCCCTGGCGTGAGGGGCCTGCCTGGACGTGAAGGCCTTCCCTGGAGTGTAGGGCTTTCCCGTGAGTGAAATGCCTTACCTGGAGTGAAGATCCTTCCATGAGTGAAGGACCTTCCCAGGAGTTTAGGGTCTTCCGTAGAGTTTAGGGCTTTCCGTGGAGTGGAGGGCCTTCCCTGGGGTGGAGGGCCTTCCCTGGGGTGGAGGGCCTTCCCTGTAGTGGAGGGCCTTGTCTGGAGTGGAGGGCCTTCCCTGGAGTGGAGGGCCTTCCCTGGAGTGGAGGGCCTTCCCTGGAGTGGAGGGCCTTCCCTGTAGTGGAGGGCCTTCCCTGGAGTGTAGGGCCTTCCCTGGAGTGTAGGGCCTTCCCTGGAGTGGAGGGCCTTCCATGGAGTGGA
>SDVV010044055.1:0-10192 GCA_016164225.1 Gammarus roeselii
TCAGGTGTGATGGCACCGCATCGCATGATAGGAGTCAGGTGTGATGGCACCGCATCGCATGATAGGAGTCAGGTGTGATGGCACCGCATCGCATGATAAGAGTCAGGTGTGATGGCACCGCATCGCATGATAAGAGTCAGGTGTGATGGCACCGCATCGCATGATAGGAGTCAGGTGTGATGGCACCGCATCGCATGATAGGAGTCAGGTGTGATGGCACCGCATCGCATGATAGGTCAGGTGCTCATGGCTGGGTACGACCAAACTCTAATATTGAAACTATATGGCACAGTATAGTTTTATTTCATGTGGAAACAATGACTACCAGTACAGTAGACTAATAAATTATACGATATATATAATTGGTTCACCAGCGAGAGAATCGTCTGTAGTCAATCTTGGACGTGACGATACGTGCTTAACAAGTCATTCAAGTGGATGTGAATTTTCTGACATTCGTAACTTTATACATCTTCTGTCTACGAATTGCAGTTATACAGTTTTAAAATGGGTCGAAAAATCGTCATGCACATTTTCTTCGAATCATAGACGATTGACTAAATTTATTTCGCTACAAAATACAAACTAAAGCAAACAAAAGCAGAAGAAAAAAAGACTCAAGGCTGAATCCCCAGACGCACCCGGGGGTGGCCGACGGCATGACGCACCTCACACTCCTCTCGTGCACTCGTGAACACGTTTTTCAAAACTTAGCCCATTCGCGATTAGGGTACGGCCAGGACCTCGCAACGCCCACTTCTGGTCAAATGTGAGGACCAAGATTCGAGTCGGCAGCAGGACCCGACAGCTTTCATTGGTTTACCCGGAAACGTCGTAAATGCCGCGCCCCTCTCCCCACCCATGTCCATCCCGTTACTGTATGAGACGCCAAGGGCGTAAAAAGCACATCAGGGCTGCAAACATGCTCATCCGGAGCCTTCGTCTGGTGTCTCTTCTCCCTAAAGCCTGCTTCGAGTTATTAATTCACCAAAACTACGGTCTTCCTTTAGACCTACGCGCACTCACCTCCGCTTCCATTGCCCTTTTGCCATATCTCCCATCATCCATTCTCTTCGTGTGTCCGATCCACTTGAGAACACATGAATCTTATGTACCCCAACTTTTTCAACATCCCTGTTCACTTTCTAACGTATTATTGATCCTCCGGACATGCCTCTCAAACATTTCATCTCGGTCCTTTATCTCTTCCACTCTCGCATCGTCGTCTTAGTCCTATAGAGCAAAGTTTGGACAGTTACCCCTTCATAGAACCTCTTTTTGTGTCTAAGCCCAATGTCCTGCAGCTCATCACACTCTTCACTACACCCAATTTGACTAGTTTCCACTAGCCCGAACTTCACACAGAGCCCATAAATGTAAAGCACTGAACTTCCTGAAATAATTCATCATCAAGGCGGACATTGATTTCGATCGCATTGTCATTCCTCGAACATCTCGTTACTTTACTTATACCCACACTAACTCACAACTTTCTTCTTTCACACACTACCAAACTCCGAAACTGTGCGACACAACTTCTCAGAATCTGCCCCCCGTGCCGTATCATTCGTCGACAGCAACCGACTGCAAATTATGTTCAAATGTATAGTGAAAAAAAATCATCCCGTCATTCTAGCTTAGTTACATTTTCTTTCGTAATTGTACACTGTGCTTGCATAGACATGGGTTGATGCGAGACGCAAGGCCAGAGTGCCACGGTACAAATTTTTTGTTCAAATAGTGCGGTGCAGTTTGGCCTGACCAGAATATCCAGGAGTGCTTTATTTCCAACACGGTCCTAGGAACCTTTCTTCTCGATTAGATCTACTTTGAATATAGCTTCGTGCAATTCCAAAGTGGCCCTAGGAGATTTGGGGTGGTTTCACGGTCATCTGATGCAATGTTCTAGCAAGCGACACGAACGAAATGAACCGAGTGAGAGAATCGTTGTTTTCTGTCAATAACAGAAACGTGCATGCGAGATTATTGCATCGTCTACATGATAATTACTTAAATAAAATTAACTTAATCTTTACTGATCCTATTTTTATTTGAATATAAAATGGATAAGTGATTTGCTTTTTTCTCTTCAACAAAATGGCCACCCATAGGTACCGCTTGCCACCCAGCAGTATATGTAATGTTTAGGATGAAAAGCAACTTTTAATACCACGTATATGTCACTTCCAGCGGGACATGTTACTTAAAACTTGCGTAAATATACATGTCTTATTGTTATTTTGTAGCTAACATTAATATACGGAAACTAAAATACCTACGATTGGGCCGGTGGGAAATAAATCAGCGCACTTGATGCACGATGTTGCGTACGATCTCGCCTTCAACTTTGATCTCTCCTATCCATCTCTACATGATTAGTATATCCTATCGCCTTAGTGTAGCACCCCAGCTCTGCGCCCACGCAGGAAACGTTATATCACATAGAGGATAAAAGCTCCTTGTAGTAACAGGCAGAGATGTAGCTATGGGTGGTAAGCTGGACTGGCTACCAAGCACCCTTTATGGTCAATCTGAATATTTTTAGGTTTATACAAAGAAATATGGAGTCAATTAATGAATAAGGAAAAATCCGCCTCAACCCTCTGAGGAAAATGCGTACTGAGCTCAATATCTGGAAATGATTGATAGGTCAACATAAACATAAATCAGGAAGTTGTTGTTTTGAGAGAAAAGCTGTGAATAATTGAAAAGTCGATTAAACAGCATGAATCTATCAGATGTTTCACATTAACGATTACGATCACAGACTTCAATTAGAACATACCTACACACTGGAATAATTGTCTCTGAATTTTAATGTAGTTAATATGCTGATGATTGTGGGTAAGCAATCAGCTGGAGTACAACTGGTGGGAGATTAGAAGCAAAAAGATCATGCGGAATTCGGGACTAGAGCCAATAACCGCAAAACTAACGTCATGTATTGAGTATTGGATTTCAGTTAGGGTGAGTTAATGGGAAAAATAAAGCCAACTCTAGTTATTTCATCTAATTCCATGTCGTGAAACGGTACCCAAGTGATTTATTTGAATGTTGATTTTGCAGCCGAGAGAAATTTAGCTATTCGCACGTCCAAAAATATATTGATAAAGAAGAGGCAACTAAACTAGTACCCCGCCTCGCAATAAAACTTAAAAGTTCGGCTACCGAACTCCCTGGGTTCCAAATATATTTCTTATAGATTGATATTCCCAAAGAGGTAAATTTAAATTAAACCTATACAAATACGATATTACAACACTTAAAAAAAATATTCCTGATAATTCAGACGTTCAATATAAATTCAGCTATATTTTCGACGCCTGGGGCCGTCCCCTCAGGTTGTGACCCTACTTGAATATCACACTTCTAATCCGCTCTAACAACTAACTTCGCCCAATTATGTCACCTTACGATCTAATGTTCAATGAGTGCGGTTTGTTGAATGATGGTATCCTACTACGTACGACCAGCCACACGAGCCTGAGTACAATTGTTTGGATGGATCCAATCGGAAGGTGAACAGAAAGACGAATCAATATGAAAGGTCAACTAGCTTACTAGTAGTTACACTGAGCACCTTCCTTTGTGCGCTACGGGAAACTGCACATGATAGAAAATTACTATTGCAATTGCGTCGATAGGAAAGCAATTCTTAACAGGCCCCGTATGCAATTTGACATTTACTAGGTTTCAGCTCAATATAATACTTATTACGTTTATAATTGTAACACAGACTGCAGTGAAATGTAGCGTTTTGAATTCTGACACAATTCGTTTGGTATTACTCGAGAGTACTGTACCCTTAAATTCCCTACGCTACGTTCAACATAATAGAACTACCTATATACGTAATTAACCTAGAATTAAACTGGCAGAGTAACACGGTTATGAGAAAAACTGAGGTGACATTCAGGCACCTACCAAATGAGAAAAGTATTACACGGAATAATTCTAATCGCACTGCCGCAGGTAAGTCCAACCATACGTCCAGTTATAAAAGTGAACAATCGTGACGCTTACCCTCCACCCACGAATGTCAAACGATCACTGAAAAATATACTCGGTTCAAGACAGACCACTCTGACCAAGACTACAGAACTTCTATTTTAGGGTAATTTGTCATTAGTTAGGGTAATACATAAACTTGTTGAGAATTCAGGGTGTACTTATGCAAGAAAAAAATAGATAAAATCATAAGGGCACCTCATATGTAGAACTTTCTCTCCACTCCAATAATTAAACATTCATTTATAACATAACGTTATGTTGTCACAAGTACATTGGGATGTATTATCAATTTTTTTGTGGGATACTTACTTGCATTACAGCCTAAATATTCAAATTACCGCATCACGAAGGAAATTCAAATTCGTATGTATCCCATATCGCTTGCACGCCCTCACAAGCGTAGCCAGTATTTCAGCAAGGGTAAACGGGTTTAACATTATACTCTAAATGCATTGGAACAGGTCTGAAACCTGACTTTGACTTCTCTCAATTTTTTTTCATGATTAATCTTATATTCAACCGTGACCCGACTACCCCAAAACAGGGAACTGATCACTATATTACCCCAAAAGTTAATTATATCCCCAAAAATTCTTTTAAAAAAAACTGAAATGTACGTTTACAGGAAATCGTGAAATATGCCAGGAACATTCTTAAACAACAAAATATCTACAGGAAATGTCACGCATTGTATAATAATTATATTACTAGCACTAAACTGCTGTAGTGTAATTCAAACTGGAAAAGTGACTGTTTATATGTCCATAAATTATGAAGACGTACCTCTGCCTATTTTTTAACAGATTATCCAAGTGCGGGTAATTTGATCTACATCCGAACCCCTGTGCATTACCGTGTGCTTACAACGGTTACAGAAATTATAGCTCTCGAGTAATACCCTCGCCTATTACTGATTCTACACGAGCTGTCCTCCCTCTGTATTCCTCAACCTCCACATAGTTCAATGCAAATGCATTTAACTCTTATCTTGGGTAATTTTCGTATGCGTTAAGTCCGAGAAGTTAGGCTATAGCATGTGTGAAATGTTTTTTGAGTTATTGTTCATTATTACAGGGGTTTCAGAGAATAGGACATTCAAGTAGCAGCCTGGGCCTAAACCTGTTTCTGCGAAAGGTGTCCTCCCACTGTGTTTCTCTACCTCTACAAGGCTCGATGCAAATGCATTCAACTCTAATCTTGTACCCATTTTCATCTGTTTAGCGTGAAAAGTAAGACCATTCTAAATGGGTAAATGGGTTTTTGAGTTACTGTTGAAGGCCTTGACACCTCCCGTGTGGAAAAAACATTAATGCGACCCATTGTTGCTGGTGTGAGAAGAGAGGCTAATAGTGCGCGCTGCATGCTTTCTTTTTCCACCGTCAACGGTCTTACGCTCAGCAAAAAGTTGATTAAGTTCACGTTCGAAACGGAAACACTAAAGCTACAAGCAAACGATTTCCTGTCCACTGCCGTGAGAGCGAATAGTCAAAACATGACTAATCCGTTAGTCAAAGCATGATAGGGAGTTATACTAAACTCAAATACATATCTTATATGAAATAACACATCTTTAAAACAACTGAATACATGAATCTTTCATTGACATATGTTCAGACAGGCTAAAATTGTTTATTGATCACGTCACATCTTCGGCGTTCTTAGTTTATTTATCAAAAAGCGTTGATGAACCTGCAATGTTTGGAGTCACGAAAAGGAGCTCATTTGGTATGACGGCGGGGAACTTTGTCGTGTTGCCTTTTCAACCCCGAACGAATTCAGCATAAAGCGACACGATTTCGAAGAATTAAGTGACACACATGAGTTTGGAGAACATAAGATGAGAAGCCACTGCTTGGCTTTCCGCCAGTTACTGACTTCGGCACAGCAAGACTCCCTCAAACAAAGCGAATTTTTGGGTGTAAATTGCATGTATTCAGTTAATCAATCCACGCTCATAAGTCTAATTGGTTTGCTGATAACGAGAAATGTTGAGGCCTCAGATATGTAAACTCGCTCAAATTAAATAGGCGGTCAACTTTGTAAACTGAACAAATAAAAGGGACAGCATAAAATAGAGTCCAACGCACTCCCACAAAGCTATGTAAGGGTAAACGAACAGCGAAACACATAAAACACTCTGAGGAGGAGAGAGGAAGGAAGAAGGTATTGCAAAAAATCATCACACACGGGCGACGTCAAACAAATATGCCATGTAAGGCTTCAAGTTCTAGCAAAAATAGTTATTTAGTATGTAGGCCCATTTAAATTATACTTAAACGTGCCAATTAAAGTGTTTTCTAGGCCGTCGTGGTTCAGCTGCATTATACATCTCCAGAAAAATTAACCTTCAGGCATTTGGTCAAGTTCTGGAAGTTCAGTATTTTAAGTACCTGGCTTTCATGTGGAGAAGCCTGAACTGGTTGAAACTGAGATGACGTCACGCGCGAAAGAAGGATGCAAAGTGTTGGGTGCACTAAAGAGTGAAATGAGCTGTAGGACGTTGATGATGCAAGCAGAGAGAGGTTTGCATGAAGGGTAGTTGTCCCAACTGTGCGGTACGGAATTGAGACTCCAGGGGTGAGCGTATAAGCGAGAAAATGGTTGAATGATCTCGAGCTGATATGTTTGAGGAGCAGGGCTGGAGTAACACTGAGAGACAGTATCAATAACGATTTTATTCTAATTAAAAAGGGGATACTGATGAAGAAGTTAGAGGACAGATTAGATTGATGTGTTTTGATATGGTTCGGGAGAATAGTGAGGATGGATGATATGAGATTTGTTGAAAAGGCCGATGAAGACGGATTTGAGTGGACGTAGGCCTAGAGGGAGACCGAAGTTTAGGTGGATGAATGACGTGAAGCAAGAATTTGGGAGGAGAGACATACGCGTGGAGGTAGCAAAGCAGCGTGCAATAAACTGGCGGGACTGAAGAAAGGCTGTGAATGGATGAGTTTTGGAGCTTTCCTGCCTTTAGAGTCGTGTTGAGGAACGAGATGATGGGGGCGAGGGGATAACGGTCACTATGCCGCCGCAGAGGTAAACCAGTTTTACTGTCGGGCCCTACTGCCATAACTAACTTTCTACTTCACTCCTAACCTAGAACGTGTGTTGCAGGGTCTCCGGTCGGGCCATTTGACGGGCTAAATTTGTTTGAGCGTATGCGAAGAGCTTGAGGTGCCCCTTGCCGTCGGCCACCTTCCTTTCCTGGGTAACGCTGCATAGTTTCTGTATCTGTATATTTAACAAATACCCAGATTTTTCCAAGAATAGTTCGTTGTACCACAACAACGAGTTTGTAATTCTCGCAGTGCTAGGAAATTCTAACTTGATTTGTAACCATAAATTGTACCTTCCAGTGCTTCAATACAGATTGTTATTAGAAGTGTCTGGAGATGGACTATTCCACAGCACCTTCATTTCTGCAAGTCTCATAGTAGAGGAGAGATAATTGGCAGACTGTCTCGTGAAGAAGAAAAGGATGGCTAAGCTGCTGAGGGGTAGAATATTGTCTGTTGAACCCTTTACTCCTTGCATCTCAGTCATGATGTCCATATACTAATCTCTCGCCTCTCCAGCCCCAAGTAGTTTACAGGGGGCTCATAAAGTTTTTTAGCGATTCAAACACTATAAAATTACCGTCTTAATATTTTACACCTAGAATTAATAGGATAGATTGAAAACAGTGAACTTGCTATGTTGATGTTGTACAGCATCAATTGACAAAAGTTGCATTACAGTGGCTTAAATGATTGTAATAATAGTATGAAAATAACTGAAATATAGTACCTACATTAATAATATGAAATAATAACCAGAAATGTTATTGTACATGCATTTTATAAGATGTAGTCAATTCAAAGAGTTATGTGCATAACAAAATTTATGTGCATAACATCAAACAATTCATTCTGATCGAATTTCAGTAGCTACTGCAAATGAATAATAAAGTGAATCTGCCTTGAGAAGTCCTTAACAAGATAATACCAACATAAGTTTCATATCATTGAACAATTTGCATTGTTTTGACAGGTTTTGGGTTGGCGAGAGGAGGTGGTATTCAGGTTACATGCATAACCCTTCTGAAGTAAAGTAAATGGGTACTATAATTTTGGTGTTGTATTTTAAAACAAGGACACGTTAAGTAGCCGTAAGTTAATTAAAATAAAATTTTTCTCACACACATGTTATTAATATTTTCAACAGTTAGTGTGCTTACTGTGCTATCCTAATAATTCAACTTTCTGCCTGAATGTTATGTTTCTAATGCTGGAATCATTCAAGAGATACTTGTTCAATTCCTCAATCATTGCACCGGATGCAAACATGTTTCTTTCATTCTTTTATTTATGATGACTGCCACTGAAGATCTTACCTACAATATAATTTGGTTGAGAGTAAGGTGGTAAACAGAAACATGAACTGTAGTGTACTAAGAGTAGAGTTGTCATTGATGAGTTAATTTGTTTCCGATAATATATGCCAGTTTGCACAATGCGGCGGTGAGCGCAAGCAAACATTGATAGGAAATATTTGATGCGCACATGAAATCTTGAGATGAAGCGCACGTGAAGACACCTTTTCAGAATATTGCACGCTAAAACAGTACATCGCATGTGAACAAATCTTCAAACAATTGATTCTGCTACAATTTCATGCAGGCATTCCCCTCCAAAGCATATCAATTCAAGCTGACACCCAAAATTCCTAACCACTGCACATCACCATCGTTGAAGAACTAGTAGCTAATTTCTTTGACTGGACAGGCCGGATTAACGATCGTCAGCTGTTGATTAGAGAAACAAACTAAGACCAATATCGGATATTATGGTGGTAGAACAAGAAATAAGGTATTTACAGAACAACAAGTAATATTAGTCAAGATAAAGTGCATCTGTGTTCAGTATAGATGCAACAATAGCTGAACTACAATATTAAATTACTCCATGCATGATTTGAACATCAATTTAACATAAGTAACTGCATTTTGACAATAGATGAAAACGAACACCGATGTCACACACGTTTGGTAAACAACTTTGCTGCACCATTCATAGAACAGACAGCAGAGTGGAAATGCAAAATCACGCATTACCTCGTCGATCGTGTGGTCGGGAGATCTGTAAACGATGTTGTTAGTGATAGCAATTTTTAATGAGAACTGACTATGATTGTTAATTATAATTTATAACTATCATAAGAAAGAGTATCATCTAGATGTTACATTCTGTTTTGTAGGACGCCTTGTTAGTGGAAAAATGTTTGCGTCTATGTGCAGTCATCTCAAATTCTACACACATGTAATCCTGCAGTCAGTTACGCGGCGTTCACACCTGTAGCACTCGACTGTGTATATATTTGCCAGTATCATGTTGAAGTAGCGCACGTAACTCATCAAATATACTCTGCAACCCACGCGAAGGTCTAGATGTGCCAATCTTAGCTTCTGAGGCTGGTTTGGTTCTCAATATTCAGCAATGAAAACGCACGTAATGTTCTCAACCCCGTGCCCAATTGTGCAATCTGGGATATATGATCATTGTGACTATGAACAATCTTCAAAGATAGTCTTCAATGTATTTGTTTATCAGTGTGTGTTGTTACAACTATTTTTTGTGAAACCACAAACTTGTAACCTTATTAACATATTTTTGGTTTCAGAAGATCCATTATGTTCACGTAACTTACTTGAGTTACCTTGTGTAATTATTTCTATGCCTTGCCAAGATTACAAATCTTAATAGCTACCAAACAAGGCTATCCATGCCTGTGGATATCAACAACCTTACTGATGGCTGGCTGGAACTTGAAAGTGACCCAGGTAATCTAAAATTGAATGTAGATAGCTATCAACATAGTGGCATGTTTAAGCAACTAATTAGATTATATACAGTCATCTACTCTGGTTTGTAATCTGTGCATCAAGACTCTTTGATTTTATGAAATTTTGGTAAACTGTGTCAGGTTTGTTAATGATTTTTATAGAACAAAACATTTGTTTTGCATTCTAAGAACATATCTATGCATTCAGAAGTTAGTGCAAATTCATATTTATAGATGTAAAATTATTAACATTAATGTTATTTGCACAAAGGTGTGAGCGTCCATGAAAATAGTGAATGCTGCGGTGAGGATCTACAGCGGCTATTTATAAAGATATGTTTATTAATTTTCAAGGTGG